>OY998178.1:211720414-211900414 GCA_963921935.1 Galeruca laticollis
GAATAAATCAAAAAACAAAATATAGAGAATTAATCGTCCTTTCTAATAATTTGCTAAGAAAAAAGTGTACCCTTCAGTTTACCCCATAGGGTGTTTGAATTTACGGTACATAAATATTGCTTCACTCTGCCGTGTATACTAAATTTTCATTGTGATAATTTCAATGAATTTTCTACGATGTGCCAAAAATAATTTTAATCGGTTGAAAATTGAGCAAAATAAGTGTTGAGTCAATTTTGTCCATGAGTTATTATTTGCAAATTTTTTTCCATTTTTTGAAGATTTCTTATTCTTTATAATAGCTTAAAATCAAGTAATATTCACTGACTTTAAGAACCTCGTTATTTGAAAATCTGAGAGTAATTTTGTAACAGAAGTGTTGACGTTAAACACCATTATGCAGGCACATATTTACTATAAATGTTGGATGCATGACCATCTTATTTCTTTTTTTTTTCGAGGGCCATCGCATTAAACAAAAGCGAATCTCTTGCAGCAAGAACAGAAACCAGTTTTCAGGGCGAATATTTTGTTTTCTTTTTTCTTTTGTTTTGGTTTAGTTGGCGCGTTCCATTTATTTGATGAGGTTCAGGGCCGTATTTTATAATTAAACCAGAAGTAATAAGTCCGGACTTTTAAACTATTAAATCTATATTACAGCCATCAGAAATGTGCCGCTATAACTCTTAAGGAATATATATTTAGATTATGAGAATATTACTCTCATTATTTTCCTGTTCATGTTTTTTTAATAATTTAATGTAGGTATGGTGTTTTTGGGGGATTGACTCGGTCTAAAATCATTTTGGTAGTCTTCACGCTGACTATTAGTTTATATACAGTGTGTCCCAAGTAAAATTTGCAGCCCTATCTCGAGTTATGTGCAAATTTGTAAAAAATGCCAAAACAGGTTAATTTTAGCCAAGAAGGGGCTCAACTCCGCTCTTTTATTGTTATTTTCAACGACTCTTTTTTGATAAAACTGCTTAAATTATTGTGAAAGAAAAGAACAGTAGTTCTAAGAAACAATTTAATTTTAACGAAGGTACTATTCAACGTGTCCACCTCCAACATCCATGCAAATGAACAGCCTGTTTTCAAATGCTTCTCTACCTTTTCGCAACATTTCTGGTGTAATTAAACGGCATTCTGTCACGATTCTTTGTCAAAAGGTTCAAGTGGTGTAGCATAAGCTTTGGACTTTAAGTAGCCCCTATTCGATAGAACTTTAACGCCCTATCTATTGTCCGGGAAAACGAGCATCTAAAAAGTTGTGAACTCGTACATCCTAGTGTAGAGGCACTCCATCCTGATGAAAAAAAAATGGTTTTCATGGAGATTTGCATCATCTTCCAGTGTTTGGATTATTAAAGGATCAATAAGGTCTTCTAACACTTCCAAATAAATGTCACCAATCAAATTCCCAGCAAAAAGTGGCCCAATAATGTGGTCGCCCAGAATGCCTGCCCAAACATTCAATTTTTGGGGAATTTGTGTACGACTTTCTTTGAAAAAGTGTGTGCTGGTATCACTCCAATAACGAAAAGTATGCATTCGACGTAAACGTACTTTCATCGGAGAAACAAATGTTGTAAAGTAAACCTGCGTCATCATCCAACCGCTGAGTGAAATTTTTGCAAAACTGTAAACGTCGATCCTGATCATCTTCGTTCAACTCTTAAACCAACATCTTCTTGTACGGATGACATTTATGTTTTTTGCCAATCCGCTGAACACCACTTTTTGATACGCCAGATACATGACCGATTTTTCTCAACGATTGCCTGTTATTCATTAGAATACGGCCAAGAGCAGTTACTTCAACAGAGTCGTTTCTGATAGAACGCTTTTTATTTAAAACAGGGCCAGTTTCTTCAACTTTTTTAATTGAATGTCTAAGATACTGACGACTTATTTGCTATTCCACATGGTTTTAGTTAAAGAGTCTATCAGCGACACTAGCACATTCATTTTGATAGTACAGTTTTACTAATTCAACACTTTTACATGACGAATTGAACATGAAAAAGTCTGTGCGAAGTTAGTTCCAAAATAAAACTCTTTCATGAACAGTCTCGTTATTTAACAGAGCTATTGATCAATATTTTTGCATTGCTCCTTTCCCCTTTTTTATGTATTTCTGTAATTATATTAATAGTGCAGACTTGTTGCTATTAATTTTGTATCTATATTTGTCTAATAGGTGGCAGATGTAAATATTTCCATTTCAACTTCATCTACATCCTACTCGCTTTATTTAATGAGTGAATGTTTTTATAGAATGATTGAGTGATATTTTGTTTTAATATACACAGTTCCTCCCCCAAATTTACGTTCAGTTATTCTTTATATTTTTTGTTTTGCGTTTGGAATATTGTGTTGAATATGTAATATATATTTTTTTCTCCTGGCCTTTTTCGGCACATCCTTCATAGAACCAAACTGATCGTCACCCGCTGCCCCACTATTATCATCATCCTTTATCGATCTATTGCAGGGTGACGGTCTCTCCTATATGATTCCTCTCTGTCCTATATTCTGCAATTCTTCTCCAATAGACAATAAATAAGCTATCATCTCTATAGCGACATTGTGGTCGCTACCTCGCTCTTTTCTTATTTCTCGGTGTCTTGAAGAAAAGTTTGGTGGTCCATCTGTCACAGCAAGGTACGCAGTGCAGTCCCATTTTAGCTTCGTTATTCTACAAATGGTATCAGTAACTTTGCTTTGCTCTCTAATCAATGTGTTTTACTTTATATCCATAAGTGTGATTCTGAACATACTTCTCAGGGTTGCTTGAATTTTTGCTCGTTTATGTCCAAGTTTCTTAAGCATAAGTTTTTTTTTATTTCGACAGAAAGTCGCATCAACCGTAGTAGGTTATTAGCGACGGTACAATAGATAATAACATATTTACACTGAATTATACATATTAATTAATTTTAAAAATATAATTAGTTTACCATAATTATTATCCTGAAATAAGGCTTCAAATGTGTTGGGTAGTTTACAAATTTTTCTTTGATTATAGTATTTAGGACATTCTGTGAGGATATGTTTTACTGTTACATCTACATTACAGAGATCACATACTGGATGTTCTTCACGTTTTATTAGGTAAGTGTGAGTTAGTCTAGTATGCCCCAACCGTAGACGTGAAATAATCACTTGGTGTTGCCTGTTGTTAGAAAATGGAAACCACTTTTTATATAAAGGTTTAATTTCACGAAGCTTTGAGTCACTTTCGGTCCACTGAGATTGCCACAAAGCGATCACTTTCCTATTTAATACGAACTAACCACCTTTGAAATCGATACCGCACTTTCATCTGTGATGGAATTACGAGCACATATGTCCGCTTCTTAATTTCCACTAATACCAATATGGGATGGGATCCATATAAAGATGACATCATTGTTTCGTTCTCTGGCAACGTAGAGTTCTTTCTTAATGAGATGAACCAAAGTATGTTTAGAATAAATCGTTTGTATAGAGTGTAAGGAAGTAAGGGAGTCTGTGAGGACAAGGAAAGAGTTGTGGTGGTTGCTTTCGTTGATATGTGACTTTCAAATCACTAACCCGAAATACTCTTTTTAAAAACGTTTATTTTACAAAATGATAGTTCTACGAACTACGACAAACAACATGAAATCTAGTAACTAACTAACTTCTTCTACAACAAGTAATTTTATATATATATATAATATTTATGCTGACTGCGGGGTCTGCATCTTACACCGTGGAACAGCAACTCGTCAGTTTACATGGGAATCGTTGATATAATTCCTCCCCTCGTAAATTCAACTTACGCAGCTAGGGAGGAAGTTGAACGGTTGAGTGGTCCACCTGGGATAGTTTCTTTGCAGCTTTGCAGTACTTCGATGCCAATTTTTTATATATACAGAAAACAAAAATAAAAATGAACAATAAATAAATTAATAAGGTCCATATGCTGGGGGTTTTTGAGACTTGTCCGAATGTTAATTGAGGTTGATTTTCTACAAATTTACTTTTTAGCGGTTGAAGATCGTCTAGTTTTGCTTCCTCCAAATGAAAGTCCAGGTTTGATGTGGTTGGGCGAAAGGTACTGTTGTCTAGATTTAATAGTAGTATCGGCTGGCTGAAGCTACTATAGAGTTGTTGGTTATTTATGACTGTGTGATGAGCTACTACTTGGCATCTCAAAGGAATTTCTAAGAGATAAGTACCCGCTGTAAGATACTTGGTTTCCTCTTGATTTGGACATTTGAAATTTGCTGTATCCTGGAATGGAATGATGTACAACCAGAGGAAATTGTTTAGTTGTTTCAGAAATGGCTTTGGCAATTGTAATTTGGTTTTCTCGCAAGTGGAAGTGCGTTTCATTTCAAGTAAGTTTATTTCACAAGGCCTTTCTTCTTGAATTTCCTGCAGGTCTATTCTCGGGCAGACATACTGCTGAGGGAGAATGTCTTTGCAAGGTTTGCTTGAATAAGCGAAGTTGACACCATTCGTAATTAAAAATGTATTCTGAGGTATTATTACCTCAAACTGACTTCCTTCTAGTATTGGAGCCGAAAATAAATGATAGTAATCAAAAACTTTGAGATATGTTATAGGAATATTTAAAATATATGTAATTTTATTATTATATGAGTAGCAATCAATTTTAATTAATTTTTCATAGAGTAAAATTTTATTGAATTCAATTTCTAAGGGCAATTCGTTTTTTGTAAATATTTTTTTGATTGAATTATGCTTGGATACATCATTTGAAGTTTAGCAAATGTAATTGAATTTTCAATATCGTTTAAAACCGAATTAATCAATTCATACAGATCTTAATATGTGCATAATATTCGAAATTTGCTTGTCTATTGATTAAATTATGGATAAATTCAATTTTTATTTCCAAAATTTGTTCGTTATTGGTTATTTGTTCGATGGTTCTATTAAATTTATCAATGAGCGAGACTGAAAATGAATTTTGATTTCTTATACTACTAGCTAAATTATTTTGGTTATTTTGTAATTCTTTGATGAGAGTTTCAAATCTTTCTCCATCGTTAGAATCTAAATTTACAGTGATAGATTTAAAGATTGATCCTATGCCGTTTATAAGGCCTCTTTTAGTTCTTGAAGGATGGGGTAATATTTCTGCTAGCTTATCGTTATCTTGGTTTCTGTGAAGTCAAGCAATTTACAATAATTTGAGAGATCATTAGCGTATTGGATGTTTTGAACAGGAAAGGCCCTAATTTTTGTGGCTTGTAATTTATTTATTTCTAAAATAATTGGGTTCAAATCATAATAGTGTATAAGTCCATAACTGTACATTTCAATTTTTACGGTTCCTAACTTAAAGGGTAGCAACCCGGGATTGTTAACTAGATTTCTAATTGTTATTTTATCCTGGAGTTCGATACTTCCAGAAAATCTGAAATAAAGCAAAATTCCACATTCTGAATTATTGTTTTAATATTACGTGTGAAAGTTGTGTAAAAGTATCGTACATAATTTTCTATTTTTCACGTTTTTTCCGGGGACGTTTCAAGTTGTCCATATGTACCTTATCTCTATTTTCAGTTGAAGCTGTTTTATTTGCAAGGTTGACGGTTTTTAATTTGATTGGTAAAGTGTACTTATTAGCGTGTTTTTGTCGTATGTGTTTTCTTACATATACTTTTTGATTGGGTTTAAATATTTCCGGTTTGTCTCGGTTTGTATTTAGTTTAGAAGTAATTGTTTCTTTTCGATAAATTAAGTCGGAATTAATTTTTGAGTACAATAACTTTGTTTTTTCTTTGTGATTGTTGATGTAATCATTTAAGAGTATTTTATTTATGTCAATGTCATAAACATCATTATTATTAATATGCCCGTTGACTATATCTATCGGTTTCATTTTTGTACTGGAATGAATCGAATGATTGTAAGCAAGTATAGCATATAACATTTTCATTTTAACTGGTGTTTTTGAGAAACCTTTAGTATTTAGGAGTCGTATATGTTCTATTAGAGTTGAATGGAGTCTTTCTATTTGTCCGTTGGATTGAGGATGATTGGGAGAGGTAAAATGAACTTGAATTTTATGAAGGCTCAGTAGTTCTGTTAATACGAAATTTTTGAATTATGTGCCATTGTCAACTATGATTTGTTTCGGTATGCCGTGATGAGAGAAGAATTTGATAAGATTGTCTACCACTTCTGTACCAGAGGCAGAATTTATGTGATATGCTTGAGCGTATTTAGAAAAGCTATCAATAATAGTTAAGAATTTTGTTTGTTCGATCGTGAAAGAATCTAAATAAATAATTTCGAAAGGATTCGAGGCGGTTGGGGTGATATTTAATTGCATATGTATTGGATTTTGTTCATATTTACTTTGATGGCAAATTTGACATTCATTTATAAATGTTTGTACGGATTCTTTTAGGTTAGGCCAAAAATATTTTTCTTTTAATCTTAAATAAGTTTCATCTATTCCTCGGTGATTTGTTTTTCCTTCGTGATAGCTTTGTATGATAGTTTTGATCTCTTCTTAATCTGTTATATCTATTAATTTTGTGGTACAACGTGTTAATTGGATTGAATTTGATCTGAAATATTTTTGTAATATTGTCGAAAATGCTTCGTACAATTCGGGGCTTTCGAAATAAACGTGATATTGAATATTTGGTGAAATAAATTCTTTAATGAAATTGATAATGTCTTGTTCTAGGTTATTTTTTGATATTTGCACAGTTATTTGTTTCTTTTTCTCAAATAATATTCTAACTTTAGGTTTGGCTGGAGAATGTAAAACGGAACTAATCATAATTTGATTTTGTCCGACGTTAACTGCGCTTTTTGCGATAGGGATACCTATTACCGTATATTCTTCAGCATTAGAATGAATCGTAAGAGACTCGTTTTCGTCTACGTTGATTCTATCGTCGTCGGGTTCGTTTTGACGGTCAGGTGTTATCTGCTGTAATGCAGAGTCAGGATTGTTGTCACTTGAGTTTGTTATCGCCAAAAAATTTCATTGTCTAGTTCAGCGTCGGGATTTACTATCAAGGATATAGTGTCTAGGTCAGGGTTATCGTCTTGAGTTACTTCTGTTGTGGGAATTTTTAGTTGATTTTCAACTGTGAATGGCGAAGGTGTATTAATACTTCGTTGTGATTGAGACGGAATTGGTTCATTGCTAAAACTTATATCGCGGCTCAAAACATCGTCAACATTTTTCCAAAAATTTTCATCATTAAGAATTTCGTTCGTTTCTTTAGTATTTATTTCTATTCTAGATAATGCATCCGCATTAGTATTAAGGCTTCCACGTTTATATACAATTTTATAATCAAATTCATCTAATTTAATTCGCCATCTAATGAGTTTAGAATTTGGGTCTTTTAGAGAAAAAAGCCATTGAAGTGGTTTGTGGTCATCCGGAGGAACTCCCAGTGTCCGGATTCGGTGCTGAAAGCTGTTTTCTCTATATCTTTTTCGGCCATCTCTAGCTGGTGAAAACCTGGAGCTAGATCTAAGGTTGTAAAGTATTGGCATCTACCTAACTTGTCTAATAAGTCCGTTATATTAGGAAGTGGGTACTTGTCATCAATAGTTTTTTCGTTAATACGTCTATAGTCTATGACTACACGAAATTTGGCTTTCCCAGAAGTGTCTTGTTTCTTGGGTATGACCCAAATTGGCGCATTCCAGGCACTTGAGCTTGGTCGGATAATTTTATGTTCAAGAAATTTCTGAATTTGTTTATCTACTTCTTTTTTGTACACAAAAGGATATCGATAGGTTTTAGCGTAAACAGGAATCTCGTCAGTGGTTCGTATTTCATGTTTAATTTTGTTCGTAAAAGTAAGTGGTGTGTTTTCATTATAAAATAAACGGTTTTAAAGATTAAAACTAACTTTTCCGCATCTGTGGCCCTGAACAATATTCTATCATAAAATTGTTACTTGTATACACTTCGGGGGATGTATCGTGCTAACAAACCGAAATTTCTCCAAAAATAACCAAAAATTTAGTATATCTAGTTGTATAGGACCCGCTGTACTCGCTCTAGTCAACTGAAAATCAATAGGGTACATCTGTGAGACACCTTGAACAATACTTATTCATAAAGTTGATCAATCGTATACTCTCTGGAGGCTGTATCGTGCTAACAAACTGAAAATTCCCCAAAAATGACAAAAATTTGGTACTTCAAGTACCACAGCACCCGTTGTACTGGCTTTAGTGAGCTCAATATCAATAGGGTTCATCTTTAAGACGCTCTGAATAATATCCAATCATAAAATTCATCACTTGTATATACTCCGGAGGCTGTATCGTGCTAACAAACTGAAATTTCTATCTGTGAAATGTCCTTAACAATATTCCATCATAAAATTGGTGACTTATTGCACTTCGGAGGCTGTATCGTGCTAACAAGACTTGCAAGGAAAAGTGGCCGACGACAACGACGACGACGACATACACACAGGATTTATTTTCTAAAAACCGTTTTTTCGTGTTGTTGTTGATGGATAACGTAAAAATAACTCAAAAAAAAATTTCAAATTTCCAACTTTTTTGTGGGTAAACCAATACTTTTCTCGCATATTAGATAGGTTGGCGGAAAAGTAATATGTCAGAATATTCGGAACAAAGTTTAAGTATTTTGGATTTTTCCTCGTCGTTCAAGTGATCTGTTCTGATATTATTTAAATCTAAAGTTTGTGTAGAAGTGTCTTCTAGGTTATTTAATTCGAAATTCTTAAAAGCATTGTTATCAAATTTTTCTACAGGAAGTGGTTCTGAAAAACTCAATTTAACTGGATTTGTTGTGATATTTAGAATTGTAGTAATGGCTTCTCCATTTCTTGCAATTGATAGCGACTCTGGTATTTCAGAACCGTGAAATTTTTGGTGTGGAATGATGATTTCACCATTCTTTATACTTGTTTTTATTTTGATAACCTCTTCAGTTCTAGGTTCGATAGTAATAGAGTTTTATGAAAATTTAATTTAATTTTACTATGTGGAGTCATTAGCCATCCACTAGAAAAGTTTATGTTGGCTTTCAATAATTTCAAGTTATCTAGGCCAATAAGTCCTTGGAATACACTATGGAATTTGAATACATAGAATTTGAGATTTAAATTATCCGATAGATTGAAAATTTTTGAAGAAGGGATTAGAGTACTATATTTATGGGAAGATTCTTGAAAAACTGATTTCACAGTAAATGGGTCATGAGTTAGGTTATCTGAAAAATATTCAAATGCAATTTCGGGATCTATGAAGGATTTTGATGATCCAGAATCTATTAAAAGTTTGATATTATACTCGGGGAATATTATATAAGGCAATTTACTATTATTACTTAAATTTATTGGAATTGATTCGGGGGTTATGTTTCCTCTAAATTCTGAGGCGTTTCGTAAAAATTTGTAGAATCTTGATTTGAGGATTCGAAATAATCATTATTATTTTGTTCTTCAAATTGATATTGTTCGTTTTCAGAATACGAGTTATCAGAATAATAATATTGTTCGGTTTGCTCGTCCTGAATATCAGCATTAAATAATTCCTCGGCTATAAAATTATTTTGTGGTCGAGAATTTCGGAAATGTTTTTGATTTGAAGGACCTGGGTATGAGTTTCTAATAGGTGAACTCATTGGGTGATTGTTTACTGTATTTCTTGTGGAAATACTCATGGGTGTGGGTTTTGGTAAATTTAAATTTTGATTTGCTTTGAATGCATTATGGTTCTGTTGAGGTTTGAAGACTTGAGAATTCGTAGGAAAACGTTGGGGTTGTCTTGGAGTTATAGGGCGAACAGGTATAGGTTGAGATGGAAATGATCTCTGTACTCTAAAGAAATTATTAGGTGTATGAGTATTAAATTGAGTTGGATTACTGTTAAAATTCTGTCGTTGTACAAAAGGCTTACCAGAGTATTGCGGTTGCTTTATATTTGTTATATGAGTAAAATTTTGGAAATAATGTACATTGTCTTCTTTTAAAACATATTGTAAAGCTTCGGCTAAATTATTTGGTTTCATGCATCTAATAGTTGTACCTAACGGTTCTTTAAGTCCTGATAAAAATGTTGTTAAAGCTACATTATTATATAAATTTCTTTTTAAAATTTTTGAGTCATTTTCGATTTCATGAACGTCTACATAACGACACAAAAGATTGAGAATGTTTAAATGTCTATCATAGAATTGCTGTGGTTTTTCATTTTATTGTTGTCTCATCATTACTAAATCCCTATTTAGACAAGTTTCGTCTCTCTGATCTGCGAAATTTCTCGTTAAAACATCTCTTAACTCGTTCCAAGTAGATACATTTTGTATATTTACGACTAATTTAGCATTACCTGTTAATTTAGATATTAGACAATTCAATAAATACACATTTTGGAAACAATTTGGTGTGTCTATTCTGTAAAATGAATCAATTAATGATATACAGACACTTAGATATATGTTCAAATCATTTGGATTGCCATCGAAATATGGCACACATTTTAGATATTCTGGTCTAAATTCGGCCATGATTAAATTATTATTAATTGAACTTTGATTTAAAATTAGTGAGTCAGTTGAAGGATCTAATTTTAAACTTTGAAGAATGTTTGATAATTGGTCAACTTCAGACATAAAAATTTATTGTACTTACAGTAATAATAGAAGAAATATTTCAAGCATTCCTATAGAGATAAACTCCGGTTCTGCAGTTTTTGTCTTCCTCAGATGAATATCTCTGCAAAATTGGACTATTGTCGTTCCAATACCCGTCGATGGACTTGTTCGTGCTTGGGATCGTTTCGGTGTGTGATACACTGGGTTTCCTGACGTTCTAGGAGCCACTCTAAACTTCCACTTGCACAAAACAACTAAGTCCGTAGATTCCGATACTCAGTCAATCGTTAAAACGAAAATTAACGCGTTCGATACGTATTAATTCTGAATATCCTACTGACTGCGCCACTTTCAAATTCCTAACTCGAAATACTCTTTTTTAAAACGTTTATTTTATAAAATGATAGTTCTACGAACTACGACAAACAACATGAAATCTAGGAACTAACTAACTTCTTCTACAACAAGTAATTTTATATATATAATATTTATGCTGACTGCGGGGTCTGCATCTTACACCGTGGAACAGCAACTCGTCAGTTTACATGGGAACCGTTGATATAATTTGTGTTAAAGCTTGATATATAGCGAATAATTCTGCCGAGAGGATATTTGTGTAGGATGGAAGTTTATATAGGAGTTTCTACGAATCAGTTACAACAGCTGCTCCTACGCCTATGGTCGATTTCGAGGCATCTGTATATATCTTTTGGTAATTTGGATACTTTCCCAAAGTGTCGAATAGCTTGGCGTTTATAACAGTTGGGTTTGTATTCTGTTTATCATATTTGGTTTAGCTTTTGTCGCAATTTGGTATCTTTACCATCCAGGGTTCTATGTTATAATATGTGGCAATTGGGTAAACTTTTGGTAGACAGAAGTCAATTTCTGGAAAGTATGTTCTAATTCTCTCGTAAAACGGTTTTGGTGTCCTCGATTTCCCAGTAAAAAATCCTTCTAATTTATTTGAGTGTGTGTACTGATATGCTGGATTTGACATATTGGCAAGAATAGTAACTGCGTAATTGCTGCTAAGAAATTTTCGCCTTAGGCTTAAGGCTGGTTCTCCTAATTCCCACTGTAGACTTTTTACCGGTGTAGTTCTAAAAGCTCCAAGTATAATCCGGAAAGCGGAGCTTTGGATTATTTCGAGTTGGTCGGTGTCAGTTTTGTTTGCTGTATCATATGCTATAGAGCCATAGTCCAATACTGATCTGATGAGAGATTTATACAGTAACAATAAAGTTGGTCCATCAGCACCCCATTTCTGGTTAGCTACCACTTTTAGAATGTTTAATCTCTTTTGGCATTTTAAGGCTAGATTGTTGATGTGTATTTTCCAATTTAATTTGCTGTCTAAGTGCATACCTAAAAATTTTACAGAAGGTAGGATCTTTAGATTTTCGCCATGTAGTATCAAGTTAGGTTGAAATAATTCATTTGTTTTGCTAAATAACATGCAGTCAGTTTTGGAGGTTGAAAAACGAACTCCTGTTTGCGAACACCAAATTTCCAGGTTTGTAAGAAAATCTTGGAGAAAATTATTCATTGTGGTCATATTTGTACCTTTTAAGAAAACAACTAGATCGTCAGCGTATATTCTTGCTCTAAGGGGTGCTTTTATATTCTCCAAGATGCTATTTAAGGCTACAATAAATAACGTTGGGCTTATTACGGAGCCTTGCGGTGTCCCATTCTCTTGTAATTTATTTTTAGATATCTGTGTATTTGTTCTGACAACAAAAGTTCGTTTTTGGAGGAAGTTTTTGATAAAAGCTAAGCAGTGGCCTTGTATGTTCCATTCACTCAACGTTCTCAATATATGATATCGCCACACCGTGTCGAATGCCCGGTTAATATCGAAAAATATTGCCATGCACGTCTGGTTCAATGCTAAACCCTCATGAATAAAGCTTTCTAATTCAACAATGTTATATAAAATTGATCTATGTTTTCTGAAGCCACTTTGTTCCGGGATCAGGAGGTTTCTGCTTTCAAGTGTCCATAAAAGTCGTTTGTTAATTATTTTCTCGAGTAGCTTGCACATTGAACAAGTTAGTGAGATAGGTCTATAAGATGCAGCGATTGTTTTAGGTTTTCTAGGCTTTAGTATTGGTATGACAATAGCTTCACCCCAATTTTCTGGAAAGAGGTGTTTAGTCCAGATTTTATTGTATAGGTGTAATAAGTAATCTTTGGAATTTTGAGGTAAGTGCTTCAAGAATACTACAGGAGTGTCATCTGGTCCTCCGCATGTATCTTTTAAGTCTTCTAGTGCTTCATTTAATTCATTTTCAGTTATATTATAATTTAATGGATCGAGTATGTCAAAAATTTCAATATCATTTGCTTCCTGTGAGACTTTCTTGGTAATAAAGGCGTTATCATAATTATTGTTGTTGGAGTGACTAGCATATGTATCAGAGAGTATATCTGCAATATGTTTGTCGTCTGTAACCGTTATTCTATTGAAATCTAGAGATGTTATTTTTTGAATGGAGCTTTTACCAGAAATCTTCTTGATTTTTTTCCATACATCTGATATTGGAGTGGATCTATTAATTGAAGATACAAATTGTCTCCATGATTCCTTTTTTGCAGTTTTTCTTATGTATCTAGAAATTGCTCTTAGTCGTTTGAATTCAACGAGGTTTTCTGTGGTTTTGTGTCTTAAGCATAAGTTAATGCAAGCAAAATACACTGATCTAAAACTTTTCTTTTTAAGTAAATTGGGAAGCGACTTTTAACTATAGTGCTATTTCTTCACGCAAGTTTAACTCCGCTGTTGAGTTCTTCTGTGATGCTTCCATTGATCGTAATGACCTGACCGAGATAAATATAACAGCACACCGTTTCTAATTTATCCATACCAATAGTGGCCTTCTGTGGTGGAGTAGAGAAAATTGAAATAATTTACATTTCACTATGGTTTTTTCATTCCAACAAACTTTCTCCATTTAATTCTTGAATAAAATCTTGCAATTCTTCAAATGATGAAGAAAACAGCACAAGGAAATCTCCATAAATTTTTATGCCTTTCTCTTTCCAATTTCTTTTTTAAATATTTCTGAAAAGTTTCATTGAAATTATGTCGTCTTGTCATAATACCCTTTAAATTGTTACATAAAGTAAATACACGATATAAAAAATCTTCTCGTCCCATCTTACAAAGAATACGATTTAAATTCGTACTAAATTATTTTCCAATGGTCCCTGTATTTTATTTGTTAAAAAAATCTTTTATTAAGTAATTTGTTGATAAATAATACAAGAAACAGAAAAAATGCAGTTAGCTGATAATAAAATCATGTTTTTAAAAGTAAAATTTTGTTTATTTATCTACTTATGTCTGAAGGTTGTAGAGATGTTTATTTATAAAATCAACATCCATTTAAAGCGATATTTGACACGAAGACAATAAATCAAGAAAATCAACTTAAATGGTTACATTATTGATTGAATATCTTCCTTCCACGTTACATTGTTTATACTAAATGGTTTTATTTAAAAGCAAACGGGAAATAGTAGATTAGGTACTAATAACTTAATTAGATAGGGTCTTTTATTGATTTATCAAGTTCCCGGCCTATTTTTATGTTGCTTCACCACTTCACCCTATTGAAACTTGGAATATAATAAAACTGTCCAATTTACTGAATCTATTTCTTAACAGCGTTAATAAATTTGAAATTCGAATCCGGCTTTTGCACATTATCACCAAAAGTAGTATCCATGTATTATTAAATTACAGGAAATAATAATCCAAATCCCAAACAATGTCTTGGTCTATATCTGTATCAAAAACAAATGTGAAAGGCTTATACCTATTGCGAAAGGATATGATCAACACTAAAAAGAAGTGCTATGACTCAGCTTTTGGGCAAAATATTCCATCTGATTTTACAGCACATCATCACAAAAATCTAGCCTTCCAAACATAATTTATAAAAAATATATTATATACGAATATTTGGGTACCCCAGGTATATATCAGAGAAGTGATCACCAATACGGCCACTGGAATAAAATAGATATATAACATCACCATCCATAACGATCTTCTTATCAGTGATCACTTAGTAAACTAATTTGAAAAACTTTGAAATGACACCAAGCTCAGAACTTTATTATAAAATTTCCTTATTGTATCCCGAATTGCAAATATAGATTATACATTTTGAGTCTAGCTGAAAAGAGAAGAGAAGTTACTAATATGTTGGAAGGAAAATGATAAATAAAAAGTTCAAATTTTATATACAAGTACCATAAAATAGAAACGGTTGAGAAAATTCCAAGACCACCATAATAATGTGGACTGAGAAACAATGGTCAACAATCCAATGTCCACTCTAGAAGAAGCCTCTCTAATTATCACGAATAACGCCAGTTACATTTCACGATTGAGAGAATCCTTTCCATTAAAATCTTATCAAAGATCCAGATTTAATATCTATGTAAAATTTCTAATCTCAGTATGGTTTTATACAGTCTAATTCTTCCTGTCTTTAATGCACTTCTATTAACTTTTTTCTGTCTGGAGATCACTTCCTTATCTATCTTCTGTTATCTATCTTCTTTTAACGTTATCCCCATTTTTTTTACTTCTTGCAGCACCAATATTTGTATATCTTTCTATGTTTCGACTGCTGTTATTTTCATAAACTTATTTTTCTCAAAATGCATCTCAAATTCTTCGGCTGCTAGTATTAATTTTCTTGTCCATTTCGTCTGCGTAAATTATTTTTTGTTGACTTTTGAAGAAAATATTGCCTGTTGTATTCGTCTTATGACTTTTTATTCTATGTTGTTTTTGCACATTCCATTTTTATCTTGCAGTCTTTTTGTTTCGTCCAGAACTTTGGTACGTTCACGGCCATATCAATAGTCTCGTAAGAGAGTAAGAAGTTTACGATCAAGAAATTATTCAAATGGATCACCAAAAGCTGATATTTCCACTTGCACACATTCCACATTTCAAAAATTACTAAGACACACTGGCAAAGTAACATCAGAATGATGTTAAAATACTGGGAAACTGAAAAAGGTGTAGATGTTTCTTAAATTAGATTTTGGACGATGTAAATAACTGTTATTTGCTTAAATCGTGTATAGTAACAGTGGTGGCACTTTTTTCTAATAGAAACATATTTAATTAAGCATCAGAAATAACCTTATCTTTTTTTGCTGTTATTTGGATATGAATAATTCCTCCCAGAAATTTAAAGACTATTGAAACCAAAATTATACACTTACGGACAAAATTATCGAATATTTTTTATAATAACTTTATATTAACGTTTATGTTTTCAAATTATCTCTGTTAACTTTTACGAGTTAATGTTATGCATCTAGTAGCCGGATATAATCACTTGTCTTAAATATTTTGACGTTTATTTAATATTAGTGGTGATTTTTTATTCTCGCGCATAATGTCATAAATATTGTGTTATTTACATTATTTAAGTACATATAGTTATTATTTGGGTTATTCGACTATCTTACTCTTGCCCGGTGCAAGCTCGAAACTTTAAGATTCAAGTGCGGTTGCAAAAATAACTGGCGCCGTGTTAGTTCAGTAATGAAGGGAGAAAATGCGAAATAGCATGGTAACCGCTCATCTTTTTTTGTTCGGATCGTGCTTGACGTTTTACGTTGGACTGGCTACATAACCTAAATTTTATTTGATGGTTTATTTACGTTTGTGTAGTGGTTATTAATATTTAATATTAATGATTGAAATATGTCGTCCCTCATTTATTCACATTATAGCTATTAAAAAAATCAAATTGATTCAATTTATTTTGATAATATGTTCTATTAGTTAATATCCAATTAGATTCTGGTAAACATCCAATTTGCTATTAACATTTATATTATTATTAAAACTGGAAATATTTATACAACTGTTGACTTTGGTGTAGGTCAAGAATAAAAAAAAGATACGCCAATTGATCCTTGTACCGTCTATATATACATTATTTTGTATGTAATTAAACATATCGTAATAATTACTGTCATACAATACGAGGAGCACTTAATGGTACCAGTTGCATGTTTTGTTACCCAAAAAAATATAATATGACGATAGTTCAACAAAAATCGATGTATTTTCATACTAGAGTTATTAATTTGATTAATTACATTTGTTAATTTATAGCAATTTAATATAATCTGATTAAAATTTGATTTAAATCAAATTACTTCTTTTAAATTTATAATCGTCCTGCGAGGTGTCTTATTCGGGAATTATCCTTTAGTTTCACAGACCGTCCAGGCTAAATTATTATGAATAAATATGCAAATGCGTTGTGGCCAGGACAAAATATCCTCAAACACGGTACATGTCATACATTAAATAGAAACTATTAATTTGTTTTGAAATAGTTGAATAAATCTCACAACTCTATGTGGTAACTAACTATTATTTGTATACGGGAGGATGATAGAAAAAATGTGATGTTTACAAAAAATTAAATATTTGTAATAATTAATTATAAAAATATTTGATGAATTCTAAAGTGATAATAGATAACGCGGGATAACTATAAATTTCATTATTTTAGTGTATGGATATCTTATTTATATTTTACGAATTTTTCAACTTATTATTTCGCCAACATCGCACAATGACGTCAATTTTCTCCTTTACCCCACCCCGGGGGGAATCGATCCATGGTATTTTTTGTTTTTATAGCACCCTAAATATTAGTTTTAATTATTAAAATAGACCATATTTATAAACATTTTTTTCTCAAACTATACATTTTTTGAAAAATGTGTCAAACAAAAGTTGCTCAAAATTTAATTGTCTTCAAGTTTTATTTGAAAAATTTCATTATTTTATAATAAGGATGGCTAAAATTAAAAAAAAAAATGTTTAACGCTTCAAGTAAACTACCACTTCGTATTGACGGATTTTCACAAAAAGTAACTGTTGTCTGCATTATGTCCATTAACTCTTAAATTCAAAATTTGAAAATGAAAATCTCAACTTGTTAAGGTAGATGTGCCGCAACCAAAAATTTATAAGATGCATACGGACGCACCGACATCATGTTCAAACTTAGTCTGTCGCCTTGAATAGTCATGAAATGGATATTTCCGCGAAAATCCCGACTTTTTCTTTCGCGCTATTACAATACTTCCTTTTCTGACATTGGGTGCTTTCACCTACAGATTTTAAATAGAAATAAACGGTTTTAAAGATTCAAACTAACTTCTCCGCACTCTGGACGCTATATCGTGCTAACTTAACGAAATGTCTCCAAAAATGTGGTATATCTGTATTTATATGATCCGTTCTACTGGCTCTGGTGGGCTAAAAACCAATAGGGTTCATATGTGAGACGCTCTAAACAATATCCAATCATAAAATTAGTCACTTGTATACACATCGGAGGCTGTATCGTGCTAACAAAGCGAAATTTCTCCGAAAATGACCAAAAATGTGGTACTTCAGGAACCATAGAACTCCTTGCACTGTCTGGTCAGCTAAAACTCAATAGGGTTCATATGTGAAATGCCCAAACCAATACTTTACTTGCATCGTAGTTAGGGTTGGCGGAAAAGTAATAAAGTATCGGTAGTGAATTTGAATTGAACAATAAATAACACATTACTTTTTCGCCCAACCCTATCTAAGATGCGAGAAAAGTATTGGTTTATCCAAAAAAAAAGGAGGAATTTTGGTTTATTCAGTAATTTTGTGTATATGTCGTCGTTGGCTACTTTTTGTAACATGTATTGTTAGCCCAATACAGCCTCCGGAGTGCATATAAGTCACCAATTTTATGATTCGGTATTGATCAGAGCATCTCATAGATGAACCCTAGTTATTTTCAGCTCAACAGAGCTAGTGCAACGGGTCCCATAAATACAGGTATACTACATTATTGGTAATGTTTAGATAAATGTCGGTTTGTTAGCACGATCCAGCCTCCGGAGTGAATACAAGTGACCAATTTTATGATTGGATATTATTCAAAAATTCTCACAGATAAACCCTATTCATTTTCAGCTCAGCATAGCCAGTGCAACGGGTCCTATAAATCCATATATACTACATTTTTGGTCATTTTTTGAGAAATTTCGGTTTGTTAGTACGATACAACCTCCGGAGTGTATGCAAGTAACCTATTTTATTATTGGATATTGTTTAGGGCGTCTCACAGATAAACCCTAGTTATTTTCAGCTTAGCAGAGCCATTACAACGGATCCTATAAATCCAGATATACTACATTTTTGGTAGTTTTTGAAGAAATTTCGGTTTATTAGCACGATACAGCCTCCGAAGTGTATACAAGTGACCAATTTCATGATCGGATATTGTTCAGGGCGTCTTACAGATAAACCCTATTGACTTTCAACTTACCAGAGCCAGTACAACGGGTCCTATACATCCAGATATACTACATTTTTGGAGAAATATCGGTTTGTTCACACGATACAGCTTCCAGAGTGTATACGTGCGGAAAAGTTAGTTTTAAATAAATAATTAATTGATACTGCACTAGAGTTGGAAGTAAAAAACAGTACAAATTTGTTCCTCTTCTGCTGAATTTGTCTGCCTCTACGTAATCCTTTGTTTATCTAGGTATCCCTTTTTTTGTTTTTTTTGTCTTTCAGCTTCCCATACACTTGACACTGTTCCTGTGGCCACCATTAATATTTCCAACCATTCTTTCCAAATTTCTCAGGATTCCTTTGCTACTGATTTTATGTTTTCTAGTCATTACCTTCCCCAAATATTTTAGCTTACTATTTGCACTTTATAGTTTTTATTGTTTGATGACGACGATTGCCATCCATATGGGTATTAGTTCTCTCTGTCTGTAAATAGATTAGAAAACTTCCAATTTTATAATTTTTGAGACTCGGGTGTAATTTGTCAAATTCATGTTTGTGGATGAAAGAGCTTGATATCTAGAGTCACTAAAGCAGGTCGCGCACTGAATTCGCTGGACTCGGATCGGCACGGCACAGCATTGCCAAACGTTTTGCATTGCTCTTATTTCAATATATCCCCGCGTACTCATTCGGATAGGCACGACAGTGACCGTTCGACTCGTCCCGTCTACGGTGGAGATTTTTTGGGAAGGCAACTTCTGCCGATCGTCGAGTTGATCACAGATAACACACAGATATATGAGACACTGATTGTGGCGCCATCTAAAGAGCATGTCGACTAAACAATTGAGTGATGTTAAAAAGATTTCTGTAATTTTAGGTTTTGGCGGTATATTCAAATTTACTGTATTTTTATTATTTTATTTCAAAATAGCCATTTATAGTCCATCATTTGACATTTCATTCAATTTAACTCAATAATGATTAGATGTTGAATTAAATTAAATGAAATATCAAATGATGGACCAGAAATGGTTAAATTGGAAAAATCAAACAATAATCATATAAACAGTTTATTAATTTTGGTATAAAAATACACAACAAATAATTTCTTTCACAAAGTACTTTTCGTAGCAAACAGAATGACAATAAATAAACTATAATGTAAAAACAATGCAATAATTAGAGTAACATATATTCTAGATTGAAGTATCATTAGATATTTAAATTATGTTAAATCAAGATGAAAGTAGAAAATTATTTAAAAGTTAATATTAATTTATTTATTCATTATTATACTCCTATAAACAAACAAAGCTGGACAAACTACTGGAGTATAAATGCTACTTACTTAATAGAAAAAAGTGTTAGCAATGAGTAGTTAACTACTATTTTTAGCAACTTTCTGTGAAAGAAAACATTTGAGTATAATTACTGTGAATGTTAGAACAGATGTATTTAAAATACTTTTAACGGAAAAGTTGTTAACTACTGCCCAGCTCTGTAAATACAAGGTGTCAAGTAATTACACATAAGAGTGCTAAACAGCACTTGTGAGTGTACAAAATTTAAAATAATATATCTAACATTTCATTTTCACTTAAAACACATCTTTATTTATTTACTGGAAGTATTAAATAGGTTTATATCACAAGCTTAAACCTAGTATATTAGATATTGGTAGATTTCTACATTTAAAAGCATTCCGTTCTTATGAAACCATCGCATAAGGCAGTTTAAGTTACTCTGCAGCTCCTGGCAGTCTATGATTGTTAAAATGTTTCAAGGGCTCTTAAAAATCCCACCGTCTCGTGGAAGTCCTTTCTCGTTTCTAGACTGGACTGGACTTCTACTAAACACACAAAATAACAACAATAAATAAGTAAACACACAAATATGTTTGAAAAGTTATATCAACAAAAGAAAACAAAATGCGATTACTATTGAAATAATAAGTTTACACATGCTTTTGTACTAAGCCAAAAAAATATCAAAATTTTTTTTTGGTTTTTTTGAATCCCTTTTTTGGAGTTTTCGATTTTTTTAGGATTTTTTGGTTTTTAACTATTTTTTTATTTATTTTTATTTTTTGTCTTTATTGGATATTTTGGATTTTTGGTTACCGCTAGACCAAATACTTAGACGTAATGCCTCAACAAAAGTTAATACTCACTTTCCTTTCCCATAAATTGTCATACCATGGGCTGTATATGAAAATCGGCAAGGGGTCAATACCTTCCATCCCATAGCTGGTGGAGGGAATAGCTATAACATAAAATAAAGCCCAGATTATTATTTTTTAAATGGGTACTATTTAAAATGGAATTGTCTGAGTATGATGTACACACTAGATATAAATTGAGTGAATGAAAAGACGAGTACTGAGTGTGTAATTTTATTAAAATTCCAGCTAAGCGCTTTCAGCCATTAGGCCATTCTCAAAGCTGTCGTCAAGAGAAAAACATACAACAGCTGAAAGCGCTTAGCTGGAATTTTAATATAATTACACACTCAGTACTCGTCTTTTCATTCACTGAATTTACATTTTAAAATGTCCAAAATTATAGCATGCTATATTGAATACAATAAAACTTACCATCAATTTTTGTTAATCTCCTCTCATATGGTCCTAATAACCTCCCTTCGTCTTTCTCAAATCTAAAGAGGAACTGTTTTTGAAAATCGTTTTCTCATTGTCAAATTTAATGATTTATTACCATTGCGTTCCAACCATATTAATATTATCTTCCTGGGTTGGAGGAACAAAACTGTAAAAAAAATATTTACTTTAGTATTGCAACAATTTTCAGTTTAGCTAATGTAAAAAACAACCATGATCTCTAAAATTGTCGATTAAATTAGTAAAAATTCTGTATTTTATAAAAATGAAGAAAATGGTTGTTAATTGAAAAAGAAAAAATTCTCAAATTTTTTTAATAAAACTTACCGATTACACCACATATTAGACTCCTTCAGAAATCACTTTGACATTATCTTTTCAATTAATAACAATAAAGCAACGAAACAACAGATAAATATTACATTATAGCATTTAAAAAATACACCAAAATACCGAAACCTTATAATAACCTCAACACTTGAACTAAGAAACGATAACAGTATAACAGATAAACTGTGGGGACGAGCAATATGACATCGCATATACGCAGTAATAAAAATCAATAAAATCTGATTACTATCGACGTTACAGTTTTCGTTAATTTTTTGGAATTATCTACCGATTTTAGTAACTCGACAGGCTCTATAGATGGCACGGTCTGCAGTGTCCCTAGCCTGGAGTTGATTATTTGCAATCCAACAGTGGTTTTGATACTATCGATTCATCATGGAGGAATTATTTACATAAAAGATTATTATCATTATGTCAATTGGAAGGAGAATGTATGGAGAGATATATTCTCTTTTTCGAATAATATCATGAATCCAAATTTTAGGTGATGAACCAGATGAACTCATTCTGACACTGATTTGCTCGGACGCCGAAATAGAACTAGTTGCTAGTCGAATCAGTGCGCGGGTAAAAGTCGTTCCGATTTAATATTTAAATGCACCTTCTGGTTCATTCCTCCTATTATCAATGTTTGAATCCATTTGGCACATCCTTCAAAATTTTATTTCCATTTTCAGTTATTTCCATTTCGTTTGTGTCATTCTGTGATGATTACACCATCTGGAAATACGCCAACGAGAAAATTCGGCTTTCAGTCCTATTTTTTCTATTATTTCCCCACGACTAGGTTAATGTCATGATGAAAAGTAAGTAGCTCAGCTCAACCTTGCCTCAACTTTCTCATCATGAATTCGGACCTCAAACTGTTACTTATAACCAAATTCTGATTCCCCCTTTATTTATAACTCATGATTTCTTCTTTCACTTTGAAAATACATATTTCCATCCAGCGGTTCAGCATCTGGTCTTTTTCGTTCGTCATTAGCGCTGAGGTAATGCGTGAGCTCCTCCTGATAATTAGTACAATATTCTCTTGAGAAAATACATTTTTTCTTGAATATCTCCAAAGTATCTCCAACGTATAGATTTTCAATAACGTACCTTTGTCTCCCTGTTCCACGAACCAAATGATCAGCTTATAACTTTCCTTCTAGTCTTCTGTACGATAAGAATTATTGTTTTTATTAATTATTGAATACCCTTGTATAAAACTATAATTCACTCAAATCTGAATAATATGATTTATACACTGAATCGCTAACAAAATCTACCCATTTTCATTACACTCCGACCTCGAAATACGTGAACCATCAATTAAATCGGATTTCAGATGCTTATATCGTTTCCAAGAACACGTCTACAACCAAAACAAACATTTTCAAATATTTATGTTAGAATAAATTCTAGCCTTGAACCCAATTTTACCGAGCTATTAAAAACGATGCAGATGACGCTGCGCTTCGTCATTTAACCTTGGCGTTTCGTTCAACTTTGGGGTTAAATTAATTAGAAATGTCTGGCTGAAAGCAACAGCATACGAGAAACTGCAACAGCACCAGGCTACTCTGTAGTTTTAGGAGAAATATTGAAAGTTCAAGTTTAGTTTCAATGTTTGAAAAGTTAGTTTGGTCAGGACAGCGACAGCTGATTGATACTAAGCAAGTTGTACTACGTGAATTCAGACATGATAGCGCGGTAAAAATAGATATATTTTTTTTCGATACAATAAAATATTGTTTACATCGTAAGTTTGTGTTATTTATTGCACAAGAGTCATTCCAACTTTTGAATGAGCTCGAAACATGTTTTTTATTCGCTTTTCAAAAACGAACACAAATATCAGCTGAAGGAGAAATTTTTTTCTGTTTTTTATTTCTTTATTGTTACAGTTCGTACTTTAAACAGGAGTCTTCTATTCATTAGACTTATTATGATCTTTTGTGAAGTAATAGTAGTAACCGTTATACTGTGGGATCAAGTTAGTTTAGTAGGTCTTGATGGTTGTTCTTATTTAATGTTTTCATCAAGAGAATCAAAAATGTCGGATAAAATAACAAATAAAAGGGGGACGAATTGGAACAGAAAATTGATATATCAAAGAAATACATTGATCATAAATTGGAGAATGATAATACAAGGAAGTCGGGGGTACATAAGCTAGGGAATGATTCGTGTTGTTAATAATAATAATAATAATCTTATATCTTTAAATGAGCAATTCTTGTATATATTATATATATATATATATATATATATATATATATATATATGTATATATATATATATATATATATATATATATATGTGTATATATATATATATATATATATATATATATATAATTGAAATCTCGGAATCGGCTCCAACGATTTTCATAAAATTTAGTATATAGGAGGTTTCGGGGGCGATAAATCGATCTAGCTAGGAATCATTTTTAGAAAATGTCATTTTATTCGTGTTTTATCGATAATAAACTTAAACATAAACTTGGATGAAAAATAACAAAAAGGAGGCGTTTGAGTAGTCTCAACTGAAAAATATGACTCTTCCTGACATCTATTGGCGAATAAGAATACTATTTTTGGTGAGCAACTAATTGCTTTAACGACACGACAGCAGATGGCGTTGAAAAGTAACACGAAGTCAATGAGTGTTTGCTTTGAGGTTAGACTAAAATAAATTGTTTATTTATGTTATTTGTGTCTTCTTAATGCACGTGTTCACTGAAAAATGCCTAAACTATCTTGGAAAAAAACGCTTATAAACAATCTAACTTCACGAAGCCGCAACTCGTCTCAAGAACACCAAGAAGAGCATCGTCATCAAACTGATCAGGATTCTCAAACTTCTCACAGTGAAGACTCATTAAATACAGAACATAATCACGCCTTAGGACCATTTGAAATTTTGTGTATCCATTGTGGTGCATTGCATTTCGCTGAGGAACGCGTTTCTAATCGTATAAATAGAAATTCTTTTGGTAACTGTTGTTTGCATGGACGAATTGTAATGGAGCAACCAAAATTTTCAAATGAATTAGTACGTCTCTTTTCAAACCGTCACCCATATTCGGAAGAATTTCATAAAAAAATAAGAAAGATAAACGCATCTTTTGCTCTAGCATCCTTCAATGTAGAAGATGATAGAACAATAAATAGCCAGACAAATACAGACCAACCACATGCCTACCAACCATATACAAAATATTAACATCAATCATTTTGGATGAAATATATACACACCTAGACAGAAACAATATAATAGCAACGGAGCAGAAAGGATTCAGAAGAAAAACCAAAGGCTGCAAAGAACAATTATTTATCGACACCATTATAACACAAGAAAAAGGATGCCCCTATACACAGCATATATAGACTATAAAAAAACCTTTGATAGCATCCCACACTCATGGATGAGGGAAGTTCTGGACATTTACAAAATAGACCCATACATTCAAAACACCTTAAAACAAATAATGAAAACATGGAAAACAACATTAAGCGTAAACAACAAGGAAACAAAATTCACAATAGACAACATAGAAATAAAACGCGGAATCTTTCAAGGCAACTCACTCAGCGCGTTATGGATTTGCAATAAACCCATTCTCAGACATGCTGAACAAAACAAATAGAGGTACCACACTGGAAAACAACATAATCAGCCACTCTCTCTACATGGATGACCTAAAGCTATACGCAGACAACAAAGAGAACATAGAAAATTTAATAAAAATAACAACAATGTTTAGCGACGACATTCACATGGAATTTAGACTAGACAAATGCCGAATAAACGCAATGGAGAGAGGAAAATGGGAAAGACATGAAGGGTATGATATGGGTGCAGATGAAGGACAAATAGAAGGAATGGAAATTGGAGAGCTGTACAAATATCTTGGATACCAACAATCCAGAGTAATAGACGAAAAACAAACCAAAAAAACGCTGAAAAACAAATTTACACAGAGACTACGGAAAATACTAAGAACGAAACTAAACTCAAAAAATACAACAAAAGCCATAAACACTTATGTTATATCTATCCTTACATACTGCTTTGGAATAATCGATTGGACATATACAGAGCTTGAAGAACTTAATCGCGAAATCCGCACCTTGAGCTCCAAATACCGCAAACATCACCCGCGCAGCTCAATAGAGAGGGTAAATATACCACGAGAAAAAGGAGGACAAGGAATCCTGCACATACCGACCCATAACCAAAAACAAATTACAACGCTTAGACAATACTTTATACATGAAAGTACGAACAATCAACTACACAAAACTCTAAGGCAAATTGATAAAAAACTAATACCGCTAAACTTGACACAAAATAGCAACGACAAACATAGAGAAGAAGATGACCTTGAAGATAAATGGAGAAGAAAGGAACAGCATGGTCGGTATCCAACAACACTAATGCAAGCCCACATAAACAGAGATGTCTTTCTCATGTGGTTGAAACTCGGATATATGTTCCCCGAAACCGAGGCATTTTTGATAGCGATACAAGGCCAAGTCATTGCAACGAGAAATTATAAAAAATATATTATGAAAGAACGTATCCCAACAGAAAAATGTAGAATGTGCAAAGAACATACTGAATCACTGGACCATATTATAAGCGGATGTGAAGTACTAGCTCCAAAAGAATGTATTAAAAGACATGACCACGTTGGCAAGGTAATCCGCCAAGAGCTGCGGAAAATCCATGACAACACAATTGTGGAAACAACTCCATACTACAAGTATAATTCAGAAAGTGTAAAATGTATTGGAATAGGGAAATAATAACAGACTTACCCCTACAACACAACAGGCCAGACTGGGTATTCACCGACAAAAAACTGAGGCATACTTACTTAATTGACTGTTCCATCTCACTGGCCGCAAATCTGCAGAAAAAAATGAAAAAAAAAATAGTAAGTAATAATAATACCAGTTATAATCTGCGTCGTCCCAAGGCGGACGTAGACCGACTCTACACTGCCAGATCAAGCGGAGGAAAAGGACTAATTAGTAATGAGCAAACATACAACTTGACAACCATAAGATATTACGAACTACATAATAGAAAAAAGGAAAGAGAGACTTGTGGAGTTGATAAAACATAACGAAATGGAAAAAAAATAATACAATTACGAACAAAGACACAATCCAACAAAAAAAATTGAAAGTAAATCGGTAAATGAAATGAACGGAATGAAAATAACAGAAAGTGAAAAAACTCAAACAGCGGTGTAGAAAAAAAAATAACGAGGAAAGAGAACAAAAATGGAAGAGCAAGGAGAAAACAGACATTTAGCTGGCTGACAACAGGAATTTTGAAAGGTGATACTGAATCGCTAATAATAGCGGCACAAGACCAGGCCATTTCAAACAACTACATAAGAAAGAAGATTTACAAAGAAAAAATAAACTCCAGGTGCAGACTCTGTAAACAGTACGATGAAACAATTAGGCACATTACCACTGGATGACCGATCCTTGCAAGAAAAGAATACCTAGAACGACATAACAAAGTATGTTCAACATTACATTATAATATTTGCAAATTCTATGAAATAGAAACTGAGGACGCATGGTATAAACACAAGCGTTGAAAAAAAGACGAGATCACAATAATATGGGACATGCAAGTACAAATAGATACCATGATTTCTATACGGGATGATATCCATATGAAGATAACATTCTTATAGCTTTGTTCAACAAAGTAAAGTTCTTGTTTTATTTTTGTCACAATGGGATGATCTGGGTAAGTGGCTTGTAAGGCTTCTAGAGCGCTGAGGGAATCCGAAGGAATGAGGTGGATATGTGCGAGAGATGCATTTATGAGGATTAAGGCTTCATATAGTGCATACAGCTCTGCTGAGTAGATAGAGCAGGTTGGGACTATTTATGATATTTATCCGGTTAAGAGTGATTTATCCGCTATCGTGTTGGCAATTGAACCGTAATCTAACTTGGACCTAATTAATGTACGATAAAGCGTGAGCACAATGTTTCTCGATCAGCACCCCAATTTTTATTGGCCAGCATTTTTAAGAGGTTCAATCGTTTTTGACATGTCAGAAGATTCTTTGTTGTAGAATGATAACAAATTAATGAAAATATTATTGTCGATTTAAAAAACAATCGATTAGCTTTAATTCTAATGACCATCATTATTTCAGTATTGAGGAAGGAAACAAGAAATGATCAAAGATGGAACCATAAACAGAATGAAAAAAAAACATATTACGAAGTTATTGATGCTACTTTTAAGTGCTAACCCAGTAAAAACTTATTTTTATTGCCTTATTATCATAACAACTCATCATTATTGATCATAAAATACATTATTAAGTCGTAAATTTCATCGTTATTGTTTTTTCTTATCAATGTCTTAGAGCAATCATCAATTTCATTTATGTTATTTGCAAAAAATCTATCAATTATCTACATAGAGTCTTAATACTTACTTAAATAATTATTTCTTAGTGTCATATCTTTACAGAGTGGTATATTATATAAAAAATAGGAACGCATTGAAAAGTTGTAAAGGCCACAATCAGGGGCGGATCTAGGAATAATTTTTTTAAGTTTTTTAATTTGACAAAAAAATGTATTATAATATAGTATATACATAAATACAACAACTTATATTAACGATAATCTAAGTAGACCAATTACAAGTTTCAATTCTTCTGGCCTTCATTTGACAAAAAGTTTTAACTATATCATTTATATTAAGTTCTCTAGATTTATTAATGTATGCCAAAGCTAGCCCTGTCCCATCGTTGATCTCAAATAGGATTTTAGTAGTTTTAGCGATGAAAAACTTCTCTCGCCCGTAGCACTTGTTACAGGGATTGTGGCAAAAATTTTTAGTAGTATATCTCTATATTGGGAAAGCATTCTTTGGACATACGTTTTAAGGTTTCTGTTGATGATTTTGGTAGATCAACACTGACAGTGTCACTCCACTTATGTCTCCATATCGCTAATTCCGCCTGTAATTCCAGCATGGATCCTGGCATATCATTTTCATATATTCTTGCAGCCTCAACAATTTTGGCATCAGTATATTTTTTAAGGGTATTGGAATAATACCTTCTATGGGTATTACAGTAGAAAGTTGATTAAATCGGTCTTTCGTTTGGATTATAATATGATCCAGGAAAGGTATGAATATCACCCTTCTGTAATATTCTTCTTCGTTATTTGCCTTTATATTGCTCCTGTTTGTTTGTTTGTTTGTTGCAAAGTCTAGGCATAGTAATAGTCGTACCAATTCTCTGAAGAGCGTGATGGGCCTCCAAGAAAATTGGTTTTCATTTTGCCTTATATTTTCTAGTTTGCTTGTAATATCGTTTATGTATGAGAAGGCAGTGGAAAGATCAATTTCAACACTCTATAAATACTGGCTTAAATTTACAGTGTACGACATTAAAAACGAGGCGACTTCTAAAGCTATAACAAAATCACTTCTTCTAATGGCGGCATTAAAAGCCATTGCCTTACTTGAAGTCTCTGTATCGTTGTCCTGTTCCAAACTAGCAAGAGCATTGCAAATTGCTGCATATAGTTCTTTAAAAGTTATTACGCTATTATGACGCTCAACCCAGCGCGTAGCACACAGAGGTTTTAACCTCTTTTTTTTAGTTTCGGTTATTTCTAAGTCATCAACGGCTTGTTGAAAAACTAAAACTCTTTTTGCAGGGCAACTAAAAAAAGAACATACCCTATCCCAAATACCCATCATGTTCCTAATTTCAGAAACTTCACAACTTATGGAAATAGCTAAGTTAAGGCAATGACTTAAACAGTGTAAATACATAGCC
The DNA here is from genome assembly GCA_963921935.1 of Galeruca laticollis. Taxonomy (NCBI): domain Eukaryota; kingdom Metazoa; phylum Arthropoda; class Insecta; order Coleoptera; family Chrysomelidae; genus Galeruca; species Galeruca laticollis. The sequence goes on from OY998178.1 coordinate 211,750,179, forward strand.
AAGGGCTGTTCTTGTCTTATTAAGGCTTGGACTCCATTGAACCTTCCAGCCATATTGCTGCCTCCATCATATCCTTGTTCACGAAGATTATCAATAGAAAGTCCAAGTTGCTTAATTTGATTTTTTATGGCCTCTTTGATGCATTGGCCAGTTGTAGAGTGCAGCTCAATGAAACCCATAAAAACTTCCTTTATATCATACGTACTATCCAAATACCTCACACAGAATGTCATTTGTTCTTTGGTACTTATATCGGTTGTTTCGTCGCAAATTATTGTAAAAAATTTTGATTGTTTTATAGCATTAACAAGTTCAGTAGTTATAACCTTCCCAATGCAAAATATTATTTCATTTTGGATTGTTTTACTAATCATTGTACAGTTCTTTGGTGCTGTTAGTATATGATTTTTAAGGTTTAAATCTCCAGAATCTATACGAAAAGTTAATAAGTTCCTAAAAATGCCATCATTACTTTCTGAAAGATTTTGGTTTGAGCTATCTTTAATATCTATATTACCATCATCTCTATGCGCTCTAAGTGGTAATTTGTTATGGGCACAAAATATAATTGTTTTAATAATCGGCACTAACCGCTGTCGATTAGCTTCAATTATTTCTGGTTTTTGTTTATCTAATTGCACAGAAATACTGACAGACTTTTCAGATATTTGTATGTTTAAAAAATCATTTGCTTTTTTCACTGAAAATTTATGGTAGTTGGTGTTTTCATGCTGCGTAAGCATTTCCCGGGCTTTTTTAAACTTAGTTAGCGGTTCCCTTACAAGGATTTTAAGAATGTGAAAAATAATAAGCTTAGGTTACGATATAGTTTAGTTAGTTTCATCATCATTTACCAATTTTTTTTTATTATAAATTCTGAAATAACATAATAAATTTAGTAAGTATGCAAAATATCAAATTTTTTTAATGATTTTTAACCACCTAAAAAAATTGTTAAAGTTTATAAAATTAATTAAAACTATGACGTTAGACCATCTTTTTTCACCAGGTAATTCGTTGCCATAACGCATTACCTTTGCTTTGCGTCTGTCAGCCTGACTTTTTGTGACAAATGTCAGAAAAATGTAACGACAATGTTTTTCGAAGCAGGTAGCGCAGGTGTCCAAGATCGCAATTTGTATGTAAAAAATATTGTATGACGTCACATTTTAAAATAGCCTTAGATTATTCTAGCTCTAAAATTTTTGGTAATTTTCGTCCAATTGGGCTAATTCTTTTTTTAAAGCTTAAAATAAAAGGTAAACTATAATAATCGTATAAAAAGAGTAACTTTGGAAATATGACTAAATGAGCCTATTATATAACTATTTTATTCTTACTTGGCTACCCATTCCTCCGCCATCTGGTGCAAATAGCACACAAAATTTACAAAATCCTCCAGTTTTACTTTCGCTATACGCAAGCTAGTTATACTGTTGTAGCCAATGAACACCGAATTTACGCATTTGCTGTTTCCCTTCTTGTTGCAATGGAAAAACATATTTTGGGTCAGGGATCCAAGTATTGCTTAGAAAATTTATTTTTTCATGGACACTTAAAGATTGTCCGACTGCATTCCCAATATCATATAGCTGGCTGCCATTCTTAAAAAAAATGATCAAATTTAATTTCATAGTTGTATTGTAAATTTTTTTTATTTTTATACGATATTTTTGACGTATTGTATTGACGTTACAATATTTAAAAGCAAATTTCTTCGACTTTTGGTTGACCTATACATTATTTAACAAACAAAGCAGGTCATAGGTATTAAATTCAAAAAAGTATATTATTTATAATTTTATTTAAATTAAGTTAGAATTATATACCAAATTTGAACTTTACAAATATGACAGAAAAAAAATAGAACGAATAGTACGAATTCAATAAAATCCCTTTTTTGCCTATGTAATTAAGATTTTAAACTCAAACGCAAAGACAAAATACCATTACCATTACCATCCTATAAAATGCTTAAATGAACCAAAATCAATATAAATTCCTTTTTTTTCGCTCTAAGAAGCTTCTAACCCAAGCAACACTTAACAGTTTTCACATATTTGAAAATAACGGTAAAGTAAATCTAAAATACAAAATGTTAAAATATTTTTTTAGTTCTAACTGTACGTCACATCCTGAAATTCTTTGAACATTTTTATCCCTTTTTCCTTCTTATCATTTATTACGAAATATGAAAAGGCATATTATAATTATATACTTACGCTTTGTTGTGAGGGCTCCTCAGGAAAACGGCTAGGTTGACTACTACTACTTGCCTCAAATTCTTGCGAGTCACTGCCAGTACTGTCACTACTTGTTGATGCTACTATAACGATGTTTTCTTCTATAACACTACTGCCACAATGTCCCACCTCCACAACCGTATTATTTTTTGGCTTTTTTGTAAAAAAAGATGTTAATGTCGTTTGTGATCGCTTCAATTTACGCAGGTCCAAATGAGACAAAGAATAACTTGTATTCGCTATGAACGTCAAACACAATCTGAATAATAAAATAAATTTCTTCTTATCTTCCAGAAATATAGATTTATTATTTAAAGCCATTTCACAGAGAAAAAATGCATAAAAACACGTTTTTATTTGAATGTTCTGCAAACCAAAGACGCGGCCTGTGATTGCCTTTATCTTCAATCGGGAAGCGCCGCGTTTGAGCATTTTGCCGACTACCTAAATTCAGACGCACTCGGCGCGGCTGGTTTTGTGGACGTTAAATAAATAAAATTAAATGATTATTTTAATAAAATTATACTTATTTTATTATTTATATTCTCAAATAAAGCTTTTGGTAATTATAACATATAATTACTGTATTTATTATTAGTATTTATAGCGATGTTTGACGTTTTATGACATAACAAGTCTTCTTGAAGGGGGGCTTGAGCCTCCAAAGCCCCCCCCCCCTTGGTTTCAAGAATAACTGTGGCCTAATTTGCCCGATAATTCTGTCATTGTGATGGACCATTATAAAAGACATGAATATTCCTACAAAATATCGGATTGACACAATGGCACAAGCAAAAGGACATACGGTACTGCGTCTTCCGCCCTACTACTGTGTATTAAATCCCATTGAACTTATCTGGAGTACTCTAAAACGGGGAATTTGGCGTAAAAATACAGCTCCAAGGCTAAGTTCTGTTGTAGTAAATTTAATTAGAACTGAGGTGGGAAATATAGACAGTATTTTATGGAAAAATTGCATCGCACACGTAGTTGAAGTGGAAGATTCATATGTGTCTCCGAATGTACAACAATTTATAATTATTTTGGACGAAGACAGCGATAATAGTGACTTGTTTGTTGATAGTGACGATGATTTATAACGCAAATATTTGTTATTATTGTAACATATTACGTGTCTATATATATGTGTACATTGTATACATAATTTTCAAGAAGTCAGTTAAACAGTTTCTGATCGAGAAGGTTGTTTATGATGTAGATGACTTTTTACTTTACTGACCGTTCTCGTATACTGTGTCTTTTTTGTGTATACGTAGATATATATTTATGTATAATATATACTTTTGTTCTGTTGACATGTCCATCGTAAATCTAATATTTTTCTATGTATGTTTCACTGAATGAATAAATGTATTATTATAAAAAAATTATTACATCATATTTCAATAATGAAATAATTTTTCTTTTACCCTAATATAGTTGTGTATAATTATAATGTAATAATTATATGAGTCGTTTTTGTTTGTAAATCCATAAAATTTTTGCCAAGAAGCAATTGTTTTCTACTTTGCTCAAATTTTTAAAGACGTCCCTGCGTAGGGTCGGACTGTGTACTTGGTCTTGATTTACAACTATGCTATTCACAGTCCATAAATTGTTCCCCACTGGGTAAACACCGGTCGAAGATAATAAACACGGTATTTCAAATTCGCAACTATAGCTTCATCGACACTACTTAGTTTTGTATTTGGCCGTTTTCGCTTTAAAGAATTATTCGTAACAGTGCCTGATTTAATTACTTTCTAAATCGTCGTCAATCCACAGGAGGATATTGATCACCTGATTATGAGTATTAAAGATAGAACAAATATTTTATTATTTTATATATAGTGGAGACTTATGTTTTATTATTTTATATTAGTGGAGACTCAATATTGTTGAGATAATCGACAAGAGAAAGCATATAATGTGAATATGTTTTTATAGTTTGTATAACTGATAACATATTTTGTTAATTTTTGAAAAATACTGTTTTACAGGTTCTACGAAAAATCTGTGGATTCATGGAAATAATTATATCAAAAATATTTACGAAGTATTTTATTATACAACCACTTGATTGAAAGTTTCTGGGATTCACGACCACAACTGATATTTTGTGGATTTATTGCGTTTTTTCACAAATTACCTTTTGTAGTAGGTAATTTAAATTGAGTGGACACGCAAAGAGTATTCTGGTGCCGTATAATATATTTTTGTGAAACAAAGTGTATGAAATTTTTCATGATTGACAACTTTTGTATATTTATCATAAATAATGATAAAGGTAACCTTACAAATATTATAGTTAGTACAAAGTTATACTTGCACAAGACAAAGAAAACGTCGAGTTTATGACCTGAAAACTTATAATCGAATATAAAACGTGGGGAATGTCAGTAAATTTGTCAAAAACTAAGTATATGTGCACTAGTAGAAAAAAGTCCGTCTGGCATTGGAAAACTGAATGACAACCAAATTCTGCGACTTACTTGACGTTTAGCTTCCCTTTTGAAGCCATTTTCAAGCGGTTTTTTGAAAACAGAGCCTTCGAGCTGAGTTCATCCAGTTTGTTTGAATTTTCTTAATATCGTACGACCACCTTGTTTGTGATCGTACTCTACTGCGTTGAGTATCAATTCGTGGCCTCAATTCGAGAATCCTTTTCGTCCATCGGCCGCCGGAGAAATGTGCTCTGTTTTTACTCATATGTGTTTTGCTTGTTTCCATTTTTTTTCCTTTAGCGAAATTCCTTTTTCACTGAAATACTTCACACATACTTCTACCTGGCAACAATTTCTAATACAATCAGTATTAACATCAATGTTCATTCGTGTTCTATGCATTTTCAACCGATTCCGATTAAATGTTGTTAAGACCATTTGCGCGAGTCGAATAAGTAATTTGAAATCTTTTTGAAAGTACTCTTTGTTCTGCCACACCTTCATCTGATTGCGATAAAGCTTTGTCAAATTATTACATGCAGTTGTGCCAAGTTATAAATTTTCAACACATTGTGATTTGTCTTGTTTCCCAATGGAAACTATAAAGGAGCAGATGTGCCCATATCACGCATTGCCATAATTTCCACCGACATGCCATTCGATTTCCTAGCAGTGCCTGATTGGACTTGCATTCTTGACAACGATTAACACAATTTATTCAAATGCCTGGATTGAACCACAGATAACCCACAGATAGATGAGACACTGGTTGTGGCGTCATCTAAAGAGTCTGTCGACTAAACAATTGGGTGATGTTAAAAATGTTTCTGTAATTTTAGGTTTTGGCTGTATATTCAAATTTACTGTATTTTGATTATTTTATTTCAAACTAGCCATTCATAGTCCATCATTTGACATTTCATTCATTGATCTCAATAATGATTAGATGTTAAATTAAATGAAATATCAAATGATGGACCATAAATGGTTAAATTGAAAAAATAAAACAATAATCATATAAGCAATTTATTTATTTTGGTATAAAAATACACAACAAATAATTTCTTTCACAAAGTACTTTTCTTAACAAACAGAATAACAATAAATAAATTATAATATAAAAACAATGCAATAATTAAAAAATAATTTGAGTAACATAATGAGTAGTTAACTACTATTTTTGGCAACTTTCTGTTAAAGAAAATATTTGAGTATAATTACTGTGACTGTCTGAACAAAACTAATTAAAATATTTTTTAAGGAAAAGTAGTTAACTACTGCCCAGCTCTGTAAATACAAGGTACCAAGTAGTAACATATAAGAGTGCTAAACAGCACTTATGGCTGTACAAAATTTAAAATAATATTTCCACATAAAACACTTCTTTATTTCTTTACTGGAAGTATTAAGTAGGTCTATATCTCAAGCTTAAACCTAGTATATTACATATTTGTATATTTCTACATTTAAAAGCATTCGATTCTTACGAAACCATCGCATAAGGCAGTTTAAGTCTACTCTGCAGCTCCTGGCAGTCTATAATTAATACAATATTTCAAAAGGGCTCTGAAAAATTCCACCGTCTTGTGTCAACAAAAAAAAGAAAAATGCGCTAACAATAATACATAATTAGTTTACACAAAATGTTTTTGTACTAAGCCAAAAAAAATGATCAAAAAATGTTTGAATGTTTAAATTTTTTTGGTTTATTTCAATTTCTTTTTTTGGAGTTTTTGATTTTTTTTGGATTTCTGGATATTTTTTTGGTTTTTAAATATTTTTTGGATTTCTGAACTATTTTTTAATTTATTGTTTATTTTTATTTTTTGTCTTTATTCGATATTTTGGATTTTTGTTACTGCTATACCAAACACTTAGACGTAATGGATCAACAAAAGTTAATACTCACTTTCATTTCCCATAAATTGTCACACCATGGGCTATATATGAAAATCGGCAAGGGCTCAACACCTTCCATCCCATAGCTGGTGGAAGGAATAGCTATAACATAAAATAAATCCCAGATTATTATTTTTTCAATGGGTACATTTTAAAATATCCAAAATTATAGTATGCTATATTAAATAGAATAAAAATCAATTTTTGTTAATTTCCTCTCATATGCGAATGGAAATCAAAATATTGCACTATAGCAATTAAAAAATACGCCAAAATACCGAAACCAAGTAATAACCTCAACGATTGAACTAAGGAACGATAACAGATAACCCGAAACGGTCACAACAGGATAAACGAAAATGATTGGACGAGCAATATGGCATCGCGCATACTCAGTTATAAAAATCAATGAGTGATTGAACCACAAAACCCATGTTTTTCACACATCCAGTTGCGTACTCATGAGTCAAAAAATCAAAAAAACATTGTTCATCAAAAGCCCTTGAATGATGAACTCATTGAAAATGCGCAAAATAAATAATATCAGTCGATAAAATAAATATGTCCTTTGCGTTTGATTCAATTTAACTAAATGTATTCACATAATCAACAGAATTTTTATCATTCACTGATTCACGCTATATTGCCACAGTTATTTCTTCTGTAGAAATTACTTGTAACGATAGTAAAAATTGAAAAAAATAAAAAAAATATCCTTCGAGCCGGATTTGAACCAGCGACCTATGGATGTCTACAATTTTACTTATTCCGCTACAGTCCACCGCTCTACCAACTGAGCTATCGAAGGCTTACATAACCTTCACCGAAAACAATTGTTCTGTAAAAGATAAGATGAAATCTGGTACCCAAATTATAATAATTTTAAAAAATGTTTTAATATGCAAATGTAAGTCGATAAGAGCTACTTATTAAAAATATTTATGAATATATAGGGTGGTTCAAAAAAATATTGTATATCAAAGTTATATCTTTTTAAATGGAATACCCTCTATATTATCACATTTTCGAATTTAACGGAAAAAAACAATGTCTGTTTCTCAAAGTTTCCCTATGCCTATCTTTTATGGTTTTCGAAATATCTCGAATTTTCTCGAAATACAGTATCTCACAAAAGATGAATAGCGATAAAACGGGTAGGAATAAAATTGCCTTGGATCCGTTGATTTAAAGCCTTTGGGCTACTATTTGCAATATTTAGAATTATGTATCAGTATACATAACTTGAAAAACATGCGTATCTTAAATAGAATACCCGGTATTTTTGATCCTATCCGATATAATAAACGATTCTCTTTCAGACGGTATTAGTGTTCCCTATAGCCAAGTTTGGTATTTTTCACGTAATCAATAGAAAACATATTTAAAATCAGCTCTCTGTCTTTCTATTATGTTATAAAGGAGTAGTAGGTTGTGTATTATTCTAAGCGATGCTGGAAACAATAATTTTCAGTTATATATTCGAATGATTGAAACCAAATTATTCAATTTCATTACGTAATCAAAATAATAGACAGCAGGAGAACATAATATTAATTACATGTTACAACTAAAGACCAACATGAACAGAATACAATAAACAAGATCTTGCAATGACAATACACTTTTAAGCAAATCCAAATTAACAGCTAAAGAAAGTGTTCAAAATGATGGCCATCTTGTTCAATATACAATTGAGATATTTAAAAAAAAATTGTTTTCAACTTCTCTTAACATTTGAGGTGAAACTGTTGCGAAAGCAGCTCTTATCCCACTATGCAAATAAATATTACAGTTATGTTAATTCAACATCATATTGTGATAATGTTCTTTCTTTTTTTCCTCTTGTTTTCATCACATGCACATCTATACAACCGCTTATGCCCAGCTTGTGGCTGTTAACTTTTGTGATATTTCAACTTAACTTCTCAGCGATGTTAAAGCGCTGCCTTTTTACATTACTGTGATGTTAATAGAACTTCCTCAAAAGGAAGTCTTGATAACGAACTAAAAACAACATTTCTGTTCCATTCTGAAATGCCTTTTAACATCTTGTCGATGTTAATGTGATAGGTGCGTTCTTTTTGACTGAGATCTCAGTTAATCTCAGCTCACATCAGTATTGTGAGCGTTCTTTTTGTTTTACTCACTTTAAGTGAGCTGAGATTTTTCCTCCCCCTTCACCGCTGAATGTGTTGTAAGGGGGTATCAGTTGGAATTGAGTGGGAAATAAAGTGGAGGGGATGAAGAAATATTTGATTTGCTTGGTTTATTTGTAGTTTTAACCACGGTTATCTAAGGTTTTAACCATTGACACATAAATAATAAACACACATAATCTATTTTTCTTTTGTTACAAATTATGGATACATTAATTAACATTATTAGATGCTGATACGAATCTGTCCTATAGTTTAAATATATCGACAGATCGCGCGCTTCAATTGAGATGTCGTTCTTTTTAGTGCTTACTCACATCACTTTATCTCAGATTACCTTAACTGAAGTGAGCCGAGATCTCAGTCAAAAAGAACGCACCAAATGTCTAAAAAATAACATCTTATCAATGATCATGCGACATATCAAAACCAATACAGTGTATTCTCGTAGATGTTGTATGGACATTACATAAACCTCTAAATAATATACCTCAAACATTCTAGATGATATCCTATAGATGTTTCTGTGCCTAATCAGCAAATACAGGGTGAACAACTAAGAACGCCGGCTGTCGGCCATATTTAAAAAAATAGTCATTCTACAACTTTAAAAAAATACCTTCAGAAAAATGACCCTGAAAAATCGCTGGAAAATATTTTTGAGTTCCTAAAATGTCTGCTATGGGGTGGAATGAACACTTAAAAACATAATACTGTGATTATCTCCAAAAAAGACATACTAAAGGTATCCTAGAAATACAATTTTTAATTTATTGTTGAGTTTATGAAAAAATGTAGTTAGGGACTTTTTGTCCTTATTCTTCAAGTAAGAGGTGGGGGAAGGTTCAACCCAAAAAACAAATGTAACACTTTTTTTTAATCGATATCCATGTTTTTGATGTCATTTAAAAGAGTTTTTCCTCTTGCTTAACAAAAATAACAAAACTGGACAATTTTGTCAACGCTGTGTGAAAAAGTCGACAATTTTCCCATTTTTCTCGGAAATTTCAAATGTAATGAGGCATTTTTTAAATTCTGATGAAAAGGGGTTAAAAAATAGGAATCTATTCCAAGATATAATATTTACAATATCAGATATAAAAATTTAAAAAATGCTTCAATTTACATTTGAATTTTCCGAGTGGATACAAAATTATCTAATTTTGTTATCAATCTTATTAAACAGAAAAACTCTTTTAAATGCATCTAAAATCATTAATATCGGTTAAAAAACGAAGAAGTTATACATTTGTTCATAAGTTTGAACCTTCCCCACCCATTATTTGAAGAATAATGGAAAAAAATCTCGTTAACTAAATTTATTCATAATCTCATCAAGATTTCAAAAATTGTATTTTTAGGACAGCTTTAGTATGTTTTCTGAAGTATTATGTTTTCGAGTGTTCATTCCACCCCTAGCGGATATTTTAGAGACTGCAAAATGTTTTCCAGCAATTTTTCAGGATCACTTACCTAAAGGTAATTTTTTTGAAAGTTGTACCATGTTTCTTTTCTGAGATGTGGCCTACAGTCGTTCTTAGTTGTTCATCCTGTACATATAAATAAAATAGCAAAAAAAGCAATAAAGGATTTAAAACGTTTATTCACTATTAATGACAGTAAATTTGAAAAAAAACAGGTACAAAATTAGAAAAAAAAATCTTGTCCAGGAATCCAACCTAAAAAAATAAAATTGTGTAAGCATATTACATAACAAGTCTGGAAAGTGGAAACTATTGAACGCATTCAGTGAAAGCAAGAAATAAAAAAGGGTATATTAATCTGTAGTTACAATAACGTAACATACTTTGAAACTGAATTAATAAAGTTTAACAGATACACATACATTACAGCTAGTTCACAGAAAATTTATTAGAATAGTTTTTTAATTATATTAAAACTAATAAAAAATTTACACCATAAAGATTTAATGAAACATTACGTTACATCAACAGAAATCCAATCTGATTAAAGAAAATTCTATCGTTTATTTACGGTTACTTTTTCCCACGCAAGAGTGGCTGTTTCGAGTCCCTCAACCATTCCAGAACGTACACTTCAAAATCCTTAACTGTGAAACATTTAAAGGTGTTCTGAACTGCAGCTAATAAAACAATTACTTTAGATCAAATTGTGCCCATGGAGACCTTTGATCGATCATCATAAACTAAACTTGATTTTCAGCCAATTGACTGGGACCCATTTTCCATAAGATACATGCGGGGTTCTTCAAAGGAATAATAACATATTTTATTTCGAGAAGTGGCTTTCATGATTTACCTACTATTACATGCCTCACTACATTTGGCAGGTAAATTCAGGTGTGCTATGAAAATTCATACTTGTTTCTGTATAAAAAAAAATACTATTCTCATCTTGTTTTTCATCCTGGAACAAATTGTATATTAACATCGTGGAATTGTAACTCAATGAAAACTAAGCATTATTAATACACTGTATACAAAAAAAACTACTTATGAAGAAGAGATATGAAACAAGTTAAAAGAGTTTATAATTAATTGTATCCAATAGAGTATCCAATAGCTGTGTTTCTACAATAATAAATAATTGAATGCTGTTTGTTGACTGGAGTATTCGGTATCATAAGTTACATATTCTTCAACTAGATTAATATAGGTACCATTGTAAGGGACATCTACAACTTATTTATTGTATTCAGTGAATTTTTATATGGAAATAAGCTTTTTAACACAAATTTCTGTTTTTAAAGTTTTAAACAGTCTCTAATTGTTCACAAGAATTGTTAGTAATAATGTTAAAATTTTCTAAATATGCAAAACTATATTGATGGCTAAGACTACTACTACAAAAACTAGAACTAGAGATACTTGATTCAATATTTTTTGTACTGTTTAATACAATGTTTCTATCAGAAATAGTTAATCTGCTTTCATTACATAATTACCAACTATTTGTTTTTTATTTTATTTGTGTAAGTAGCTTCTGAAACATCTTGAACATTGAAAATATTTTCTTCTAGATTCAAATATCTGCCAACATATGAGCCTGTTTTATTATTAATAATAATATCTACCCTATTGCAATATTAAGTTTTTTGTAGGGTATAATGCATATCTAGGATTTGAAATATTGTGAATCGCTTTTAAAATATACTTACTAACTAATATATTTTAAAAATTTGAAAAAACCTTATTTTGTAAACTCTATTATATAATGTTAGTGTACAATTCCGCCACCTGGAATTTCAATGTATAATAGCCGATTAAAGTATTGAATGAGTATTAAGTTTTAATAATTATGATTTTGGAATAGGTACTTACCGATAACAATTGTTGTTCGTCCATTATAACAAGAATTATAACTAATCATAGAAACTGTAGCTAAGTAAGAACTAACGAAAACGAAGACCACTTTATTCAAGTACTACTTGCAAAATATGTGCTTCCTGCAAATAAAATATAACACATAACTGAAAACCACCCGCAATATCATGCTTTTGAGTCCACAGATAACTACTGTTCGTGTCGTTCGTCAGTTCCTCTTCTGTTTTCTTCTTTTTTTTATGTTACTGTCATGTTTAATATGAGATATTACTGAGAGTTTTATGAACTAACATCGTACAGATGTTACTAAAAATTATTTCGAAAGATGTAAAAGTAACTGCAACATGTCGTCATCTTAGAAACATGTTAATTTGCAATATTCCAGTAACGTTCTGTATGTGACATTAGTGAGAAGTATACAAATCAACATCGTATGAGTATTTCCTATAGGAAGTTACTAAAAAGAAGTTCGTAGGATGTGTATGTAACTGCGAATTCAAGTATTACTGTGTACATCAAAAATATGTTTTATTTACATGACATGGATGTTAATAGAGTTGGTAATAAAATTAAGACATCTAGGAGATATCTTATTAACGTTTTAAACAAACATCACGAAAAGTCTCTAAAAATAACATCACAAAAAAGACTTGTTATGTTTCTTGTTTAGTGGGATGTCATCTGGAGTGTTTGGCTAGGTATTATAAACTATAGCTGTAGTGTATCCCCATGAAAATAAATCGATAGGCGTTAAATCTGGGGATCTTGGTGCCCATTCATGCTATCCACCTCTACCAATCCATTTTCATGGAAATAACCTATTTAAACAATTTCTTACTCTTAAACTAAAATGGAATGGAGCACCCTCTAACTGGATCCACAGTCTTTATCTTACTACTAACGGAACGACTTCCAAATGTTCAGGAAGTTGACAAAGCAAGAATCTACGAAATTTTCCAGCATTTAAATTTCCATTAATTAAGTAAAGACCTACCACCTGAGATCCGACTATTCTTCCCCATACATTCAATGACAATCGTTTTTGATGGTCGAGTGTCCGGAAATAGTAGAAATTTTCATTGCTATGGAATGTAGCTTCATCAGTAAATATTACAAAGTCACAAAAGTTTTCAGCTACCGCCACCTGTTGCATTACCCATAAACAAAAATCTATCCTTTGATCAAAATCTCTATCGTAAAGTTCCTGGTGTAGTATGTGATAAGGATGAAATTCATATTTTTTTATTATTCTGGATACACATCGAATTATTCTTATTTCTTAACAAATTTGTCTTTAGCTTGTATGAGGATCTTTTAACAAGTAAACCAATTACTTGGAATCTAATATTCTCATTACCTACAATCGTACTTTGTTTATTGGGTTTTTCATAAGAGATACACTTGCAGTATTTCGATATGTGTTGAGTAACTTCTGAAAACTTCCGATTTTTATAAGGTTCCTGTCGGGGTATTTTTGCGCATATACACGTGAAGCTAATAGGCAACTTTCTATACACTCACCCAATACTAAAATCATGTCAATTCTTTCTTGCATTGAATATGTTTTCATTCTGAATATTATAATGAATTAATTGTGAATAATTTAATGTAGCATTTAAATTGGCGAAGATTCATGGAAAATATCAACAACTAGACATAATATTTGACATTTCAAGTATTTCTTAGAATAATACACAGCCTACTACTCCTTTATAACATAAGAGAAAGACACAGAGCTGACTTTAAATATGTTTTCTATTGACTACGTGAAAAATACCAAACTTGGCTATAGGAAACCATAATACCCTTTGAAAGAGAATCGTTTACTGTATCGGATAGATTAGAAAAATACTGGGTGTTCTATTTAAGATTAGTATATTTTTCAAGTTAACAGGAGTTTATAATTTTTTGCACTTATTGGAACATTTATACATAATCCTAAATATTTCAAATAGTAGCCCAAAGGCTTCAAATTAACTGGTCCAAGGCAAATTTTTTATTCCTACCCATTTTAGCGTTATTCTTTTTTTTTTGTAACTGTAACTGTAATTCGAGATATTTCGAAAACCATAAAAGATAGGTATAGGGAAACCTTAAGTAACAGACATTTTTTTTTCGTTAAATTCGAAAATGTGATAATAAACAGGGTATTTCATTTAAAAAAATATAACATTGATATCCCAAATTTTTTTGGATTAAAAAATATTTTTAAAATGTATCTTCATCCGCCAAGCAGAGAGACAGTGTTAAATCTTCTGTTACTACATTAAAATGTCTGTTCCTTTTTTTCTGCACATGATTTAAATAACCCATAGTACGAAAATCATTGTAGAATTTGAGAACTGTGGTTTTTAGGACGATCGGGATATGCAGCAGCAAATTTTTTTGTGATTTTCCTGCTGAACATACCCTTCATGAATGCCATTACCATTTACAATAAATACGTTCCGTAAAACGGGGCGACTTAATACCATTTTTGGAATATTCGATACTCTACCGCCGTTTATTTACCGTTCTAATTCAAATAAAAATTATTTTAGATTACTTTGAGGTGGTGGCTTAAAAAAGTTGCTTCCTAGGAAAAAAATATGGAAGGTCTTGTTTCAAGTCACCCCATGTTGGGGCGACTTGAAATTTGCCTTTATTTTACATTGTAGTAGCTAGTAGGAACGCAATTGGGCGACATGAAAATCGCAATAACTGATTTTGTAGGTCCAACATAAAACAAATTATTTTTTTATATATCTTCATTATTTTACACACAAAAAAACATTTTTTTCAAAATTGGCTTTATTGTCATCACATATTTATTATTAAAATAAAAAACAATATTCTACATTAACAAAATAACCCAAAATAAACCTTCATTGGTATAGTAGAGACTACAAAAAAATAAATAAAAATAAATTCGTTTGGCAGTTTACAATCAAATTAATAATTAAGATCACATATTTTTAAATTTTAGCTGCCCTCGTCGTAATGTTTCATATTCTAAAAGCTTTTGCTTAATTTCTTTTTGCTCGTCAAGTCCGAGGTCTTCTGCCGGGGGAAAAACATATGCATTAGGTATTTTATCACTTAGTCTTAAGAATGAGCATAGATAAGATCCATTTTTTTCGCAATTTATTATTTTTGCCACATATTGCTTATTGGTATCAGCTTCAGTTTTCATGTCAACGTGAATGAAATCACCTTGTTTAAAATCCGTCGAGACAGAAGAATCTTGCATAGGTGACATGTTATCATCAATTTTATTGGTGTCTGTGTCGGAAAACGGTTCTGGGTCCAGATCTTTGTCGCTGTCGACGGTTAAATCTTCTTCATCCACGTCACTTTCGGAAGAAGATGATAACCTTGGACATAATTTTTTATTCGTGCTTTTATTTTTATTTGGCTTGAATGGCGCTGATGTTCATGATGATGTTGATGGTAGCTAGAGGTCTTCCTGTGAAATGCTTTTACCTGCATCAACAAACAATTTTTTCTTCCTACCAACAGAGGTTGGTGCTCCAAACCTAGGTTTTTCAAACACTTCTTTTAGTGAATCGACAATTGCATCTTGTTCTCGCATTCTTTGCTTGTCTGTTTTTAGTAGCTTGCATAAAAGTTTATTTCTATTCAGTGGTAATAGATCGGTCGCTTCAAAGCCTGATTGAATATTTTTTCCATACTCTCTGAAAGTCTATTTAATGCCTGTATTAATAAGCGTGGAAATACTTCATTTCTTACAGTTGCCTTATTATGTTTTTTTCCATTCTTGAAGTATCTTTCTCCAAGCGATCTTAATTGGACGAAAAACGCTAACATCTAATGGCTGCGTAAGGTGCGTACTGTTAGGAGGCAAAAGCAAAAAAGGAATGTCATTCTCCGTACTTTTCAAAATAACATTGGCCGAAATGTGGCTTGCCAAATTATCTCCAATAAGAACCTTAGGACCCGGTGGCAAAGATCGAAAACATGGCAATACTATGTTATTAAACCAATCTTCAAAAATATGTGTATCAAACCATCCAGAACGAGAGCTCCGGTTGGTACAAATTCCGTCCAAGTGCTTCATAAGGGGTCTGCCTTATAGACTATGTAGACCGGAAGCATAAATCCTGAAGCTGCACAAGCAAAGATGACGGAAGTAGCTGTTTTAGATGTATCCATTACCTTCTCCGCTCTTTTAGAACGATGAAGTTCACGCGGCCAGGCTCGTCCGTAAAATTAGTCTTTTAATTTTCTACCTTGTTTGTGTAGCTGTAGTACTCGCTATAATCCGACTTCCCGGTTTCCTTTTGTATGTACGCACCATTTTTCAAGTCGCCCCTGAAATTACATAAAAAAATAAAATGATACGCCACTGGCAAGTAAGAAGAAAAAGTAAGGCTTTTAGGTTAGAGAACGATTGCCTGATATATAACTACTCTTGAAAAAAATACGGCGATATTTCAGTCTTTTTAGGGATCTCTGTACAATAGGAAGTTTGCAGATTAAAAAAATCAAACTTCTTACCTTTTCTTGGAGATGCACAACACAATAACAGTGAGTAAATAACCAGTACCACAACATAAACTCAACTAAGAAGCATGGTAGGCATAGATGCAGACTCAATTTGAAATTAAAATTTCGACCGCCAGAGCGCAGCATCGGATTTAATTGAAAAAAGCAAAATTTTTCAAGTCACCCCGGTGTTTTCAAGTAGCCCCATTTTACGGTTCTTCAGTAGTAAAAACAAACATTATAAACAATTATCAACAATATCTAATGAACAGTTTGACATAAAATGTCATGAAATAAAAGCCATCTTGTGTTAACACACTACGTTTTCTACTTAAATTTTTACATTTATTATATTTTAAGAGTGAAATTAATTAATTAAAATTATTTGCGGTTTTATATTATTACAATTAAAATTAGCATCGAATCTGTAGCTGATCAAAAGTTAATACGCGATGCAATTTTCAACATGCAATTCCCTATGGCCACAGTTTAAAAAATCGCACTGTATATATAACATTACAGTTAAGATTCACCTTAACCGTTAAATTACCAATTTTCAACATTCCTTTCATCACAATCTTATCTTTTAAATAACAAACATTATTTTAAATCTATCACGATAGTAGTTCTTGTCCAAAGTTAAGTCTTTTCGCTGAAGGTTCAACAAGCCTTCGATAGCTCAGTTGGTAGAGCGGTGGTCTGTAGAGGAACATGTAAAATTAGTAGAAATCCATAGGTCGCTGGTGGTTCAAATCCGGCTCGAATAATATCTTTTCCAATTTTTTCAATTTCTACTAGCTGGTACCCGGCACGTAACTGCAGAAGCAATAAATATGGCAATATGTGAAATTAAATATGATAAAAAGTCTGTTGATTATGTGAATACATTTAATTAAATTGAATCATATGCAAAGGATATGTTTATTTTATCGTCTGATATTTAATTTATTTTGTTTATTTTCATTGAATTCATTATTCAATTGCTTTTGATAACAAATGTTTTCTTTGACTGTCCGACTCATATGTATACAACTGGATATGTGTACATTTTTCGCATGAAAATCTTGAATCTATAACATCCTTTTCACATACAAGACAAGTTATTCTAAGAGAGTCCAATTCAACTGTCGAGCCTTCAATATTTGCATTGCCACAATTGAATTTACTTTGAATGTCGGTGTCCATAGCATCTCCATTTTCTGTTAAACATTCTTCCGGTATTGTAAATGCTGATTCCTCGCCAGCTTCAGTAGCGGCTGGTTCTTGATTTTCATCCTCTTGTGCTGAATCAACTTCAATTTCTGTTTAAGCTTCTTCTAATTTTTCAATTTCACCTCCTAGTTTCTCGAGCTCCTCTTCCGTGGTAATTGTTCCAATAACGTGAGGTGGGAGATTTGTGGAAGCAAGGCCGTATTTGGGCTCGTTACCAAAAACTGCTTTATACGGAGATCGGCCTAAGACTCTATGAAGTAAGCTATGTTTCTGTCACTGAACAAAATGGCATCCGATTGACCATTTCGTACATTTGTTGTTCGCCATCCAAGCCATCAACATGTGTTCCACATCTTAATTAGAGCGCTCGATGCTCCCCTGACTTTGTGGATGTCGTGGTATCCCATGGAGTATGCACAACTCCGGCTATAAGATTTCCAATTCCACCAAAACTCTATTTGAGAATTCGCGCCCATTATCACTTTGCAGTACAGAAGGTGTACCAAATTGCAAAAATATATTCACCGACTTCTACCGCATGTTTGGAGCGCAATGGTCTAAGGCAAAAGTACTTTGCAGCATGGTCCTGGTAATTTAAAAGCCATTTATATACTCCATCTGGGATAGATTGAAAATCTATTGAATCCACTTGACATCTGGTCATAAAATATTTGGATGTAATTGGTTTTACAACGACTTTAGCGATATCCTGACTTTTTTTAGTTTTGTACGATTTTAAGAATAATTATACACAAGGTCTAGTAATAACATACTTATTCTGTTAGTATTTTAAATGAAACTCAACGTTTCTAGCTAATTCCACAATATAATAAAAAATATTAAAAATTCTAAAAAATTGACAATTGTTTCGATAACTGAATATCCTCGTCAGAATGACAAAAGTTACATTTCATTTTATGCCTACCTGATGTTTAGTAGTGTTTTTAAATGTTTAGTAGTTATTTTTGGCTAGACCAAGAAGTGATTGACTTAATATATGTTAATAGAAAAAAGAAGAAGATGTGATATTACAAATATTGAAGCTTAGATATTATTAGCCCTATGGTGATATCCTGGATATCATTTTTCCAATTAAGATCAGTATAACTGTGCAATGATATAGAAAACCAAGAAAACTATATCTGTTGATCTTTACAATTATCACTTAAGAAGACATTTTAATAGTGGAGAGCTTCCTAGATTTATCTGTTCATTGACGACTTCATATTGTGGGTTTCTTAAGTTTCTTCTAATTTCCAACTCTTCAAGGAAATCCAGTTCTTGCTTCTTATCACAAATATGTAGTACTTCTAGTTCTATGTTTGGTGTCAATGAATGGTTGGTGTCAAGTAGATGTTTTGCGTAATGGGATTTATCTGGTTGTTTTAATCTGTATGCTCGTAAGTGTTCACTGTATCTGATTTCAAAATTTCTAAGGGTCTGACCCAAATAGACAGCATTACATTCTGGACATTTGAGTTTATATATACCTGATTTCTTTAATTTTGGTATTTTTGTTTTTAACATTTAACAATTTTGTACTTACGTTAATTTCTGTTTTAGAAGCAATTGTTGTATTCGTTGCTAAAGATATTATCTTTGAAATATTATTACAAATATTTCCTGCTTATGTGATGGTTTTATAAGTTTTTATTTCTTCAGTTTGCTTAGGAAATATTAGTTGTAATGCCACTTTTTCCTTTTTATTATTAATTAGCTTATTTATCATATGTAATGGATAACCGTTGGATGTTGCTATTTGTCTAATTGTACTAATCTCTCTATCAAAATTACATTTGTTCATAGGAACTGAAAATGCTCCTTGTATCATTTAATTGTATGCCGCTAGTTTATGTGACAGGGGGTGATTGGAACTATAAGGAATTGTCACATCAGTGTGTGTTGGTTTTCGGGAAATTGCATAATCAAGTACATTATTAACTCTTTGAATCTTTAAATCAAGAAAACTGATCGAGTTATTTTCTTCAACTTCTAATGTAAATTTAATTTTTAGGTGTAAATTATTAATGTGGTTGAAAAATATATCTAATTGTCGTTCACTACCTATAAAACAAGCTAATATGTCATCTAGATATCTATACCAAAAATAAACATTTTTTGAAATGTAATAAAAATTCTTAGATCAGACCCAACAAAGAAGTTTTCTAATAATGTAAGGGATATTGTTAATAATTCAAATTATCTTTTAAGTGATTACGAAAAGAGGTCCATGATACATAAGAATCCTCATTGTCCACAATTATATGGAACCGTTAAATTACATAAAATAACGAAATCAATTAGACCTGTAGTTTCTTATGTTAATACTCCTAATAATATACTGGCAAAGAAGCTTAACAATATACTAAATAATTACGGATATGAATCTAAGTACTCAATTAGAAATTCAATAGAACTAATCAAAAAAATTAAAAACATTCAAGCTAAGCTTATTTCATTTGACGTTACTAATATGTTCACTGAAATTCCTCCTAAAGAATGTATAATACTTGTAAGAAAATTACTAGAAGATAAAAATATTAATCCAGGAGTAATATCAGATATACTTAATCTGTTTGATGTATGTATCAGTCAGAATTATTTCACTTTTGACAATAGCATATATATTCAAAATGAAGGTTTACCAATGGGAAGCCCTATATCACCTATTTTGGCAAACAATTTTATGGACAGTTTAGAAAGAAAAATCTTTGAAAATAGTATTTCAAAAAATGTTTTATTTTGGTATAGATATGTAGATGACATATTAGCTTGTTTCATAGGTAGTGAACGACAATTAGATATATTTTTCAACCACATTAATAATTTACATCCAAAAATTAAATTTACATTAGAAGTTGAAGAAAACATAACTAGAAGTACTACATATTTGTGATAAGAAACAAGAACTGGATTTCCTTGAAGAGTTGGAAATTAGAAGACACTTAAGAAACCAACAATATGAAGTCGTCAATGAACAGATAAATCTAGGAAGTTCTCCACTATTAAACTGTCTTCTTAAGTGATAATTGTAAAGATCAGCAGATATAGTTTTCTTGGTTTTCTATATCATTGCACAGTTATACTGATCTTAATTGGAAAAATGATATCCAGGATATCACCATAGGGCTAATGATATCTAAGCTTCAATATTTGTAATATCACATCTTCTTCTTTTTTCTATTAACATATATTAAGTCAATCACAAGGTCACTTCTTGGTCTAGCCAAAAATAACTACTAAACATCAGGTAGGCATAAAATGAAATGTAACTTCTGTCATTCTGACGATGATATTCAGTTATCGAAACAATTGTCAATTTTTTAAAATTTTTAATATTTTTTATTATATTGTGGAATTAGCTAGAAACGTTGAGTTTCATTTAAAAAACTAATATGAGTAGATTCCACGAAGTAAGGGTCGAGACAGTTAATTTCATACTTATTCTGTATTACGTAAATCATTGTATCCCTAGAACCATGCCCACAGTTAATATGAATATCGTGTAATCACGAAAATATTTCCTCTTCTGGAACAACATAAATTAAAGGATCGTCTTTAACCATTTTTATTACATTCTTACTTACCTCGTTGAGCTGATTTATTGTATACGGCCTTTTATTTGGTTTGGCTGTATAATACTTGAGGTAGTGATGCTCGAACATTACTTTCTCACTGTTTTCTTCCGCCATTTCCGCAATCAACATCAGCGGACAACAATAAACTTTAGTGACACTATATGACGTGTCTGTAACAGATTTCATGAACCCCTAACGTCTACAACACGGCAGATTCTGTTTGAAGGTTAATTACACAACATATCCACTAAGGAACAAACATCTATGTGCTCTCTAATAAACGCAGTGCGGAATTTCGCTTTATTATAGTGAATAAATATTATTATTGTATTTTCATTTTCCAGGCGCGTTCGACAAACTCAGAGATATTTCCACTATTCTCAATTTTTTTTTAAATCTACGAAAACTTCGTTAGCGTTGATTGCTTTGTTTATAAAATTGTAATTTTCATGTTAATAAAGCATACTCTTCCTCTGTTTTTACTCATATGTTCTGTTTTTCTTCCAAAAGTTTTTTAGTTCATACTCATGAGTCAGAAAGTAAAAAAAATATTGTTTAGCATAAGCACTTGAATACAGAATGCATTAACTGGTAATACACAAAATAAATATCAGTACATGAAATAAATAGGTCCTTTGCGTATAATTCAATTTCATTGACACACAATCAAGAGAAGGTTTTATCATTCATAACTTCACACTATATTGCCTCAGTTATTTCTTCTGAAGCAGATAGGTGTCGGGTACCAGCTAGTAGAAATTGAAAAAATTCAAAAAACATATCCTTCGAGCCGGATTTGAACCAGCGACCTATGGATGTCTACTACTACTACTTCCGCTACAGTCCACCGCTCTACCAACTGAGCTATCGAAGGCTTATCTAACCTTTACCGAAAACACGTTATATTTTACATAACAAACATTATTTTAAATGTATCCAGATAGTAGTTCTTCTTCAAAGTCAAGTATTTTCACTGCAGGTTATATAAGCCTTCGATACTCAGTTGGTAGAACGGTGGACTGTAGCGGAATAAGTAACAATAGTAGACATCCATAGGTCACTGGTTCAAATCCGGCTATATCTTTTGATTTATTCAATTTCTACTAGCTGGTACCCAGCACATAACTGCTGCAGTAGTAATTGTAACAATACAGTGTGAAGTTATGAATGATAAAAAGTCTGTTGATTGTGTGAATTTAATGAAATTAATTTATACGCAAAGGAGATATTTTTTTGTCTACTGATATTTACTTTATTTTGTTATTTTCATTATTCAAGTGCTTTTAATAAACAATCATTTCTTTTACTTTTTGACCTTCTGACCCATGAGAATGCAACTGGCGCTGTGAAAAACGTGGGTTTTGTTGTTAAATCCAAGCATTTGAAGAAATTGTGTTAATCGTCATTAAGAGTGCAAGTCGAATGGAGGACTGTAGGGAAATCAAATAGCATGTCGTTGGAAATTATGGGAATGCATTTTATGGGCGCATCTGCTTTCCATTGGGAAACAACGCAAATTACTATTTGTTGAAAAGTAATAACTTTGCACGTAATAATTTGACAACGATTTATCGCAATCAGATGAAGGTATCGTAGAACAAAGAATACTTTCCACCACTGTTCGTAATAACTTGACAGCATTAATGGCAATAGGTGGAACACAAATGAACATTAGAAAGATATTGCAAGTTCAACTTAACTGCAAGCACTAATAGAGCGACGTAATTAGTGGGAAATTAAAGCAGGCGCTAAAATAAAAATAACACTTATTGCAAACCCTATTTTTACTTTGACATTATTTCTAACCTTAATATTTAAAATAAACATTGAAGCTAATAGGCATTGTAAATACAAGTACTAGAATACGAGTAGATTGATTTAATTAAATATGGAAGAGGAATTAGAAATTGGAATTTTGGCAGAATTAAATTATTATTAATAGAATCAGTTTCACATATTTCTATTTCATTAGCTAAAATTATTTATGACTAACATAAAACAGAAGATTAGAAATACAATTTATATACCATAGTTATGATCGAAATGTTCATAATTTTCAGGGGTATTCGTATTATCTTTGTCCCTAGACATAGCAATACTATCCCCTATATATTGTTCTTGAAAGCTTTGCATTGCAAAATTTTCTCTTGCTTGGATACCTAATATACGAATTTGTTTTTCTTTGGGGTACACGTTCTTTTTCTTTCTTACCATTTTTGATTCGCCACATAATGCACGCAGCTCTTGTAAAAGGGCATCTCTTTCGGAGTATGGTTCCTCTACACCAGATCTGCAATTAGAATATACTTTATTAAGTCCCTAAAAATAATCTTATAACTTATATAATAGTATATTGGTACTTAGGTACATTTTTTATAAAAATGAATATTATTTTTTTCTAGCAATATGCTTACTGAACTTTATGCAGTTCTTCCTGTTTGATACATGTCTACAAGAGTTGAACGTGGTTTTTTAAAGTTCTTACTAAAATTTTTTTAAGTAGCGTATTGGCAACGTTTTCCTGGATTTTGTTCCAGTTATCCTCATTTTCCAATGGTATGTGTGTCAAAAAATCCTTTAACAGTGCCAAGTCATATTGGTATGTGAATCGTAATCGTTAATAGTCTTAACAGTTTTCGCCATTTTTAACAAAATCAAAATATAACGTATATTTTATTTAGTACATGACTGTCTTCAAACTATAAACTAAACGAATGTACGCGATCGTGACGCGAGAGTACCCGAAAATTAATAAGGTCACCATAATTTACAGTTCTTATACCTCCACAATTAAGGGCAGCCACTATCTTTAATAAAGTGGGCGTTATAATTTAAGCATTCTGCGCATGCTTAGATGTCAAAATTACTTCGCACTATTACCAAAGAATACACCAACAACAAGAAGCGAAACTTCGGCTTTTTGAGAATTCATTTTCTGAATGCGCATGTGTGATAGACGCCATTTTTTTATGTGTTTTACGTCAATGTCATTCTTTGTTGTTAAGTAAAAATATGCTTTTTATTTGTTTATTTACTTTGATTTTGAACAATACCGTTTAGTAAAAGTAACTAGTTGCACTCTTAGTGATAAATTATTGTATTTATGATGGGAAGAATAAGCTGTGAAGTTCGTGGATGTCACTCAACAACAGGAGAAAAGATAACTATGTTTGGTTTTCCCAAAGACCCTGTGAGGTAAGAGAAATTGTTTCTATATGTAATGTATTATAGGTATATATTCATTTTTCAATATTTTACATTTTATTTTACATGTTCCTATGAATTGTGAGTTGTGTAAATCTATGTTTTTGTTTGTTAACGTTGATCTGTCCCTCTACCTTTAATAACATGTAATGATAATATTATTGTACTACAATAAGCTTTCTGCTGACGAGCCCTGTTCTGCAAAAAACATGTTGAATGAAAATACATAATATTCAATATAAATTAATAGTTGATTTCTTTTATAGACATGTGAATATAAAAATATACCTACCTTTATTTATAGGTTGTGTGAACTTCACTTTGAGAAAAAAATTGTTTCCATAGGAGGATATTCCAAGCGTTTGTTTCAGCTAGCTGCCCCTGCCATATTTCCATTGTTAAAATGCAGGGGACATATTTTATTGAATCATCCACCAACAAAAATAGTTATTCAGTCTGGTAAATATTAAATTTAAGTAGACATTACAATCAACTGTTATTAATATTTATTTTTTGTCACCTGGCCACAGGATTAATTGATACTTTACCACAGGATGAATTAATACCTTCATGGAATTTGTGTAAGGGAATGATTACTACAATTACTTTTATAATTGCAGCTACCACACCATTACAGCAATAGCGACATTCATCTCTTAGGCCTCTGCAATACATATGAGTTACCGTGATGCTTCTCCACTGCTTGGTAAATATAATTATTATTTAGATTTACCTCTGTAAGTCAATATACATCAAAATGGATGGCTTTCTCATACCTAGATAAGTTAGTAAAAAATTAAGTATTTGCAACTGTGAATTTAACTAGACGAAAGTTTCACCTACAATGTTCAGCCTACCTGTGTCTTACTTAAAAGAATCTTGGTTTTGTTATAAAAGAGTGTTTTTTATGATTTTGTTATGATAGAGAAATGTTTTTTTATTTATCCCATGCTCACTTTGTTCCAGTATTAACTATCAGTCTCTGATATGCTATTAATGTGTAAGAGAATTCTTCTGGTAAAATAGATACTAGAAAACTAAAGTGTCGGATGAATAAAACAACACATTGTCTATAATAAAACCTACTCATACACTTCTGTGTCCATTAATATAGTCTTCCTGTATTTTTCTTTTCAGATAATCAACCTTTTAAAATGGACGTTAGGGGGAAGTACTAAGTTACGACCTGTACCTTTACAATCTCCTTCGACTTCAACACAAAGCATGACTTTTGGCACACTACGAAAGCAAACGTCTCTGAACAAAATCCTCTCTATTAGCTGCTTTTAACCACATTTTAGCTCCAAAAAGTAACAGTACGTTTAATATGGGTTTGACCAGTATACAGTTTGGTTTGGTTTACCTATACATCATCCTTGTCCAGTTTTAGAGGACATCTACAACCACAACATAAGCAAACAAGTCCTCCCTTAGAAGCCATCACGAAAAAATAATCTAGTGCCGCAAGAAATATTGTACAAATATAAATAAAGTAATAGATGACTATTTTACTTATCTAACTGTCCTATACAATTGTAAATGTCCGGTTTTATTATTATTATTTAATATATATTGATCATTTCTACACATTATGTTGCAGACATTAAAATATTTTCTCTATGTGTAAAATATTGAATTATGAATCTGGAAGAGTGTAACTGTTATATCATATCATGGAAATTATACAAATTGTACATTTAAGCACCAACATTATTGTAATTTTATACCATCATGTATATTGAACTTTTTCCTGCTGTAATCTGGTATTCTAAATATATAATCTATATTACTGTATTAGTTTTAATACCTACCCTATCCTACACATACTGCTACTTAAATACATATTTACACATAATGAATTTCAATATCGATATAAGAAAATAAAAATCATTTGATTAAACAATAGCATGTTATTTTTAGTAATAAACTGTTCTTAAAAAACAGAAACTTAAACTATGTATAAAGAAATGCTAAAGCATATTTTTCACAATGTAAACTGAAAATTAATAGAGTTCATCTGTGAGACGCCCTGAGCAATATCCCATCATAAAATTGGTCACTTGTATACACTCCGGAGGCTGTATTATGCTAACACACTGAAATTTCTCCAAAAATGTCGTACTTCAAGTATCATGTTCCCCGTTGTACTGGCTCTGGTGAGCTGAAAATCAATAGGGTTCTTCTGTGAGATCTCCTGAACAATATTCAATTACAAAATTGGTAACTTGTGGCACTCCAAAGGCTGTATCGGGCTAACAAGACCATGTTACAGGTTTTTTATGCTTACATTTTTCATTGACAATTAATACTTTCTCGGAAAAATGTTTTGACAATACATTAGTAAACAATTATTTTTTGGAATGTTTGATTTACATTTTTTTCTGCCTGTAAAATATAAACCTTCACAATTGTGTAACCTTTTTATCAGTGTAAATTATTAGCTTTCTGTCAACTTCAGTTTTACAAGGTCACGAAATTTTGCCCCCAGAACAAGGAATGTCATGTGAAGTGAAAACATTTGGAAAAAAACATATTACTATATGAGTAAGGACAGAGGAAGAATATGCTGTATGACCATAAAAATTACAATTTTATAGACAATTCAATCAACACTAACGAAGTTCTCGTACATTTTAAAAAAATATGAGATTGGTAGAAATATCTCGGATTTGGCGAACGCTTCTGTAAAATGAAAATGTTAAATTGAACTGTACAAGATGCTGGAATAGGATATGGACGAGTCTAGGAAGGAGGTTTTGTGATTAAACTTAATTAAACGTAGAAGTAACGTAACAATAGCAATATTTATTCATTATAATAAAGCGAAATTCCGTCCTGCGTTTATTAGAGAGTAAATAGATGCCTGTTCATTAGTGAATAAGAAACAGATTAATTTACCTGACGCTATGTATTGAGATCGGATGTTTTTTTGCTTTATCTCGGCTAAGGGCCCATGAACGACAAAAAGAGAGAACATTCTGTGATTTTAAAATGTGTACTTGGCACAAAGGCCATACTCAAAAGGCAATTAATTGTCAATGCACAACATAGTTCAAATTACAATGCATTTCTTAAATTCACGCCACAATATTCTCAGAATATCTGACTAATTTCGAATCGGAAAATCGAGTATACGTAGCCCTCAATAGTTGAAAAGTCGCTCTCAACTTTATAAAAGTAAAGCAATCAAACATTTGTGATAAATATAACGATATAAAACATGAGTCTATTGTTGCAGATAGTTGATATAATTTCGTGAAAAGATTAATTCAAAACCATGGTTTGAAGCCTACATTGTTTATAAGATTTCTAAGCGGAGTCTAGGCTACGAGAAAATTAAATAAAATAACTTGTTTCAAATTAAGGAAATTAGCGTATGAGTTAGTTATTTACATCTGTTGACTCAGAATCATTATGAAAAGTTATTTTGGTTTTATATAACGACACAAGTCATCGTTGAGGCCCTTCGTTCTTCATAAAACAGACAATTGGATTGATAGTTCTTATAATGTTCAGATTGTTAGCTCTCCGTAGTTGATACGATGGATGTGACCGACTATTGGAAAATTTTGAAATATGTTTATCAAATTTCGCCAGAGGATACTGAATTTAAATGTATAACATCAGTAGGTAATTTGTTTACTTGCACGTTGAAAGATTTCCTACAAATGTTCTTTGTCAATACCGATGTTAAAATGTTTTGATACATGCCAGATCATTGTATACAGCCCTAATTTTCATGAGAAATATGATTAACGTCACCAAATACTGGAAAAAACTAATATCATTCTCCATAGTACAAATATTGTTTTCTAAAATCGCTTTATTGCGGAGCAATATTATTTTTTGCAGAAACCATTAAAACCAAATAAACTATTATACACTCATATTTAGTTCTTTGTCTATAGTAAACCAATTTAGTTTTGCCTTGAATAATTTTCCAGGTAGGTAGTTTTATACATAGTTACAAAATGGTTTTGAGCTAAAATAATTTTAACAATAAAAACAAATCATTTTATGTGTTATTTTTAAATAGTCTTAAAAATATAAACATAATCTCGCGTTGCATATTGTTTATAAATAAAATAAATATCGAAACCCAAACATGCGATAAAAATTCCAAAATTGTGCAGAACTATTTTTAAATCTTCTTCAACGTATGCATGTTGCCCATAACTTTCTATCTCGTTTTATATGTATATAAATATATATATACATTATGGAGTATAGATAATAGTCTGACCTTGCACATCTCATAAATGCGCTAGACAATCCAGACCCAGACACACTGAACCCGTTTGAGAGTGAGAGAGGCTGGGCTGGGTTGGTTGTTGATTTGATGGTCAACGGTCTTGGTACCACAGGACCGAACTCAACATTTAAAACAAAATTTTATGTGATAGAAAATAATATGAATGAATCAATATAGGCAGTGGTGCGATGATGATAATTTGTTTATTGCTTCAAAATTTCATTAGGAGGACTGGAAAGTAATGTCGTTTTTCTACATTAAATTCAAGTAGACTCCTATCAATAATGTAATCAGCCGCTTATTCAACAAAATTTTGCCATGTACTGAGTGTGCAAATTTTTAATGCTGGATGAATAAACATCAATTGGTTTTTTGAGGAAGCTATTCAAAGATTAGATTTCGCACATCAACCGAATTTAAAAAATTTTGGTTACCTAAATATAAATGAAAGTTCGAAGTTGCAAAAATGGTGGGTGAGGATATACTACCAATTCCAATCAATTAATTCTTTCCAGGGTCTTGCGGAGAGTAGTCTTATATTATCGTATTGTCACCGATTCTAGAGTAAATCGATGTGCTGTTTTCTATTGGATATTAATTTACTTGGTCCATTTGTTCTCGATAAAGATCTGCGATTCATCCGTACAAATCCACAGTCATTTGCATTTTAGAATATCATAGAGGATCCATTTCTCCCATTCAGGGATCAAGCGATTCTTCTCTCTTATGTCACTGATGCAATACGTTGCAGATTGCAGGTGATGGATCAGTTTGATTTCTTCGGACAGATTATGTGGGACATAAGCCGTTTACTATATCAAACTGCTGCAAATGTTCGAGAATGGCTTACACAGATTCGTTCCTCATTTATCGATATCTTCCGGTATAGTAGAAAATGGGGTGCTGGATCTAGAAAAGTAGGTCTCTCCAGCTTTAATGTAACATTTTTGTATAATTCGAACATCGTCTCTGTTCTCCTTTTCTGCTACAACTTCTATATGGTTAATAGGGAGGCAATTAAAGCTGCATGCAGAGAGAATGTAATTTACAACCTTCTTCCTTACATTGGACTCTTTTGGTAAATTTATTTGTAATCCCGTCAATTTTCTTGTATTGCTGTTACCCCAATAAACATATTGCAGTATAATGTTAAACACAAGACAGCAGCTATTTTGTAGACTATCGGTCAACGTTATCCACATTTTTGCAATCGAAACAGAGTATATCGGAGCATTTTGGAAGTAGAACTCACTATCTTCTAGCAGAGTTCTGCAATCTTCTAGAGGACTGTAGCCTTCTCCATGGAAATTTCCAATAGAGTAGTTATATATCGTAGCTTCTAATCTGGTAATATCATGCTTCTTGGCAAATTAGAAGAGAACGTTTCTTTTAATCTCGCATCTGGGCAGTTGACGAAATCTATAATATGGTTTCCAAGGCTCTTGTTAACTCCAGGACTGGTTATTTGACAAATAAATTTGTTGTATATTTTAACCTTTGCGTTAGATGTAAGCCACGTAAGGCCAACTGTTTTATCATTATTTACAATAATGCTGCACATTTGCTTGTACTCTCCTTGAATGCAAAAGTTAAAGTTGCTGGTTAAATAATTAATCATTTCCTTTTTGTTAAAGACTCCTACAAAATCCTGCGTTACGTCAAAGTCCATTAGATAGTAATCTTCCTTCCGGAGTTGCTCCAATAAATCCGGTATTTCTTCCAGTAGCCTGTTGAGTTTAACGTCCGCCAATTATACTTGGTATGGAATGCAAACAGGTTCTTTATGTTTCCTTTTAATAATTTCCAAATCTTCTCCGATTACTTCTCTCTGTTCCAATGGCAAGTGGGTTGTTACTTAATAAGAAGAAAGGCAGCTTAGCTTTAACACCATATTTTGCAGAAATCAATTCGCCAAATTTTCCACGTATATAACTATTAAAAGAACCACATATTTATTTTTTAACAAGTTTAGAATTTCCATCGCGGTCCTC
Source organism: Galeruca laticollis (assembly GCA_963921935.1). Taxonomy (NCBI): domain Eukaryota; kingdom Metazoa; phylum Arthropoda; class Insecta; order Coleoptera; family Chrysomelidae; genus Galeruca; species Galeruca laticollis. The sequence continues at coordinate 211,780,948 of OY998178.1, forward strand.
TAAGACGCATACCTTTACAAGCATTATGTTGTCACAAAATGGTTCTGTAATCGGTATAAGTCCATCTTCCAGCGGCTGTTCGCCTTCCGTGTGTTTAATATTTACAATATCTGTAACCAGATCTAACCTTCCAAATTTTCCAACAGGAGCCACAATCCAAATCTCTCATCGGTCGGCTTAACTTTCTTACCGTAAAGTTGGGAAACACTAAACATTTTGGAGCTTGCCATGTTGTTAACAGTTTCAGAGAAAATCGAAGCGTTAAAAATGTTACTTCCCGTAGTTATGCTAGCGCAGAAACGCGTGCGAGAAGGGGTGGGGGTTTTCTTACCTATATGAAGTCACCAGCGCCCCATTTGAATCGCCCGCCAACGATCAGCTCCATCTAGTGGCGAAAATTGGAAGTAGTGGTCCAGGACTAAGATAGCTTATCTACTGTGTGCAATAGATGGCAGACAATATTACTGGACCATTTTCCTCATTAATAGTGATACCAGTGGCCTATACGTAATATTTTCAGAACTTTTCCCTTTCGTAGTGTTTTATGTCTCTGATGATAATGGCGGTGCCTCCGTGTGTTTTGTAGTAAATATTATATTTAGGAATCCGCAAGTAATGATTTTCCATAAAGTGTGCCTCAGAGATTATCATGATGCCAATGTTTTGTTTATAAATGAATGTTTTGAGTTATTGCGTATGTTGTTGAAGGCAGTTGGAGTTCTATACTGCCATTTTATATTTTTAATGTTTATTCGTTATGCCAGTTTATTGACGACGGAGGTAAGTATATTGGGCACTGTTCTCATCTGTTGCATGAGTTTAGTGAGCTTGTTCAAATAGTTGACCGGTTGGTTAATTACTCATGTTGTTTGGGTAGCAGTATTATTTGGTATATTGTTAACTACTTGTGAATAGGATATACCTGGTTGTGTTTGTTGGCTTATTTTAAGTTGTGCCTTCTGTGGTAGATTCCCTTTTTGTCGTAGGGCTGGGTACATTCTGCGGGGCAACTGTTTGTGAATTTCACATTCCCTATAGTTACTCCCACAGTTTGTATACTTTACCTCATTCTCTCGAGTTTTCGTACGTATTCTTTTGTTACGTATGAGCCTGCATATTTTACGCATTTAAATGATTTTCGACAGAAATTCTTGGTAAGACCATATGCTCGGTACCTAGAGCAATGCGACATAATTCTTTTAACGTGTGGTACGCATTTAACATTTTTCTATTTTATAACCTACTTTGTTATTTTCTTTCGGTTTTATGTCTATATAAAACATTGGTAGTGGTTAGTTTGTGTTTCAGTCTTTTATATTATATACGTTGACTACTTCATTGTGAAGTTCTAGTAAGTCCTTACTCAGGGTCTCGGTATCTGTTCCATGATGTAATCCTCATAGGACGAACCTAAAAGTTTTCTCACTTTTTGGTCTGAATGTGCGATATTATGTGCTCTTGTTATCGACTTCTTTGATGAGACTTGTGAAGTGATCAACTTCTTCGAGTTGTACTTTTATTGTTTCGAATACGGTGGTTTTAAACAACCAGAAACACTACCAAAACGTGATAAATACTTTAATACGTGAATATAGAAATTACACATGGAAAACTGGACACACTTACTGCCAGATTATTTAATCAAAGTTATTAAGTCATATATAACAAATCGAAAATTTTATTCTTGTGTTAACGATGGCTTAGCGGGTCCGCACCCTATACAAGTCGGAGCTCCACAAGGGTCAGTCCTGTCACCCTATTCAGCCACAATTTACCCTCCTCCTTACAAATCCTAACTGCCATGTATACAGACGACACTTGCTTTGTATAATCTGCATTAACACCAGACATAGCACTACACAATATTCAAACGCTCATAAACGCACATATACTACCATATATGAGAAACAATAAACTTACTATCAACGCCTCCAAGACCGAGTCCTTGTTACTCAGGACGAAATCAAGGAATAATGGCTCATTGCCGTCACAGCTTTGTAGAGATGGGCAAACCATTACTCCCAGTAGCGCATTAAAATATCTTAGCCACTTAGTGTATGGCAACACATTACGCAACAAATTCTAAAAGCTAAAATTGCAATGAACAAATTATACTCGTTGATTTGTAAGAAAAGTTGTCTCTCAACAGCAAACAAGTTAATGATAAACAACGACAACTTTCACACCCCGCAGGTGGTGCAAAATAAGTGCCTACGCATGACAATAAAATACAAAACAGTTTATCCAAAGCTTCCTAAAACTTCATGGTTACAAGAACAAGCAGACTTACCCACTATCAAGGACTTCATAACGAAATTATCCAGATATTTTTACAATTATTGTTTAACCAAAATCTTTGTGATGCTTTCAGAGCCCCTAGTCGCGCAGAAGACACCCATGTACAGCGGTGTAGGCTTCTGCGTGGTAGTTTCTTCACATAACACGTTGTTTAATTCCTAACAAGCAAATACTTCGAATTAGAGGCTAACTTAGTTACCCTTATCCAATTAAACATTTCAACATACAAAAAAAACATCCTATTATAATCAAAATCTGCCATGTTACACTGTCTCTCACAACCTAATCTCTCTGTTCAATTTTGAAACCCTGTTTATCAGCTGCTTTTCAGGGACGTACTAGCCTGGGAGTCATATTTTTAAAGACGGGCCAAAGTAAGTTAACTAAGGATTAATATATAATAAGATCGGTTTTAAAACGTCCGGCGACGTTGTCCGATAACTAACTTCAACTCGTTTCTGTTGTTACATTGGCCCTCTCTTAGGTCTCTAGCACTCATGGCTTTAGTTACTCCTTCTATCCATGATTTCCTAGGTCGTTCTCTCTTCCTACGGTTTGGTGGCACCCACTGCTTTGGCAGTCTGTTTTCGTTCATTCGCTGTACATGTCCGTACCATATAAGTTGCTTGTTCTCAATATCTGTTGTTAATGAGCCGTTCACTCCCATACGTTGTCTGACGTCATCGTTTCGGATTCTGTCTCTTTTGGATATTCTAAGAGATCGTCTGAACACATACATCTCGGTCGCCTCAAGTTTTCTTGTATTATTTCCTGTAATTCTCCATTTCTCTGCGCCATAGGTTAGATTACTTTTGACAAAGGTTTCGTAGATATTGTATTTCCGTTGTTTTCCAATATCAGAACTCCGCCATATTCCATTTAAGCAGCCTATTGTTCATCTGGCTTGTGCTATTCGTTTTTCTCCTATTGGAAGATATTTTGTTTTCTGAGTATTCATTTCCAGACCCCATTTCCTATACTCTTCATTTAGTTTTCTCGTCATATATTCAAGATCTTCTTTGTCATTCGCGATGGTGACCTGGTCATCGGCAAACTGTAGAGTGTATAAACACTTTTCTCCAAGATTCATACCCATTCCGCTGTATATTTTCTTCCATTGATTTAACGCTCTTGCTATATAGATTTTAAAAAGTGTGGGCGAGATACAACATCCATGGCGCAGACCTTTATTTACCGGAAATTTCTTTGATATATTATTACCAATTTTGATTCTTGATGTTGATCCATCATAAAGATTCTTAAGTGCTTTTATAAGGGTGTGACTGATGTTGGTTTCTTGTAGCGTCTTCCAAAGCATTTTTACGGAAACTGTATCATACGCCTTCCGCAGATCCACGAACAAAAGGTGAGTTTCCATATTAGTATTTGATCTTTTTTCAATAATTTGTTTCAAGCAAAAGACGTTATCTGTACAAGATCTTCTCGCTCGAAAGCCTGATTGCTCTTCTTCTTCCTGATCTTTATATTCAAGTTCAATTAGATCTCGCAGTACTCTTCCATAAAGCCGACTAAGAGTAGTTGTCACTGATATGCCTCTATAGTTCGAGCAGTCTAGTTTGTTACCTTTTTTATGGATTGAAGTTATATGGGCCACCTTCCATTCTTCCGGCACTGGAGTATCGCTTAGATACTGGTTTATATACCAGGTAAGTATATCGAAAAGTTTATCTGACCCGCTCTTAATCAACTCTGCGGGAATGCCCTCCGAGCCCGCAGCACGTCCTTTTTTGAGTTGTTTTCCTGTTTCTCTAATTATGTTCCCTGTGACGCTGATTGTTTCACCTTCAATTAATATGTCTGCTGGTGAGGTCATCTCTATCTTCTGTCAGCAATTGTTCATAGAGATCGATCCACTTTTTTGTTGGTTAAGTTGAAGTTTCGCACAGTTCTTTTCATTCGATCTAATATTTTTTATGAACTTCCATGATTCAGAGCATTTTTTACCACCGAGATGGATATTAATTTCCTGACATTTTTTGTCTCTCATTTCTCTGTTTGCATTAGCCACAGTTCGTCTTGTAATTCTTTTTGTTCCTAGATATCGATCTCTATCTTCTTGTGAGTGAGTGTTAGTCCATTTTTGATACCATTGTTTTTTTCTGGGTAGTTAGCTCTTCTATATATTTGTTCCACCATATTTTTCTACTAAGGGTTCTAGTTTTAATACCAATTGCTTCTTCCGCGGCCTCTTTGATTATATTTACAATGATCTGATGGATATCTTCCATAGCTTTCTGGTTTAACTCTGACACATCAAAGAGTTTCTCATTTAACCTGTTGCGATACAGTTGTTACTAAGTGTCGTAACTAAGGACTTCAAACGGATAATGCGTGATAGTCGGAGAGCTGGCTACGAAAAAGTGAACTGATAAGGTGCATTCACGAATTTTGTATAAAATGTCTCCTTGGTACCTGATAAGTACGTAGCGTTGCCGTCAGAACGCTCTCCCAGGGCGGGAGGCGTGGGTGGACGGTCAAAGTCGTAAATTTATATTTAGAAAAAAATGATAAGGTGCAGTCCTGAAATTTAGTAGAGTTATAGTTTTTTACTGTAGGAATCGAGGAAAATTATTGTCAGAAGTCTAGGTCGGGGCTTAAATACTGTCAGAAGTCGACAAAGTTGTAAAAAAATTGTTAAAATTTAAACCACAAGGTGCAGTTCTGACAATTGCATTTTTATATTGTTTTCGGCTTACTGAACCTGTATATAAATTTTCAGAAGTCTAGATAATGGCTAAGTACATGGAAATTGATAATATGGCCTGAAGTCGTTGAAGCGGCTATCGCGACGGAAAGCAATCTTTCGTAGCTTGTTTCAAATTTAAATAACAAGGTTCAGTTCTGACGATTGCATTTTTATATTATTTATGGCTTCCTGAACCTGTATATAAATTGTCAGAAGTCGAAATAATGGCTAAGTACATGAAAATCGATAACATGGCCGGAAGTCGTTGAAGCGGCTATCGCAACGGAAAGCAATCTTCCTCGGACTGACGCTTGCCTCCTATTTGAACCGCAACGGTCAATGATCCTTGAGAAGGGGTCTCATATACATATATATACATATATATATATATATATATATATATATATATATATATATATATATATATATATATATATATATATATATAGGAAAATATATACTCTTAGCGGAAAAGGTCCAAACTTTCGAGGATGTTTGTCCTCATCATCAGGGAAACTAGAATGAAAAAACAACAGTTAAATACTGTGGTCAAAGAGAATAATTAAAAATGAAATTCACAACCACGTGTGTACTTACCTCCGAAGTGAGGTTAGATTCCATAAAGATGTAAAATCGTAAACTACAAGTCGTAAATTGTGGAATATTCAAGTAGGAATTGAACCAACGGCCTAATCAATCGTGTCATAGCAACAATTGTAATTGTCGCAGCATTTTATAAAATAAAACCATTGATTTCATCTTCATGTGTCACCATACTAAACGCCGGCGAGGAAATGATATATTTTGCCTCCAAAAGGGAAGTGACAAGAGACAAACAGTGTTACCAACGTCAATAATGAGCTGTGGGACAATGCCACTATTTTCGTAATGGCAGCTGTAGGGCTAACAATTGGTGTAATGAGAAGATGTAATATTGTTGAAAAGAGGAAGAGAGAAAGAAAATTTGAGACAGAGCTAGGAGAACGCTCTCATTTTTATTATGTTTAGAGTGCGTAGAGAACATCACTTCGTTTTGACTAACACAAAGGAAGAAAAGAGAAGACAACAGAAAAGAATATTAATATGTAATAATAAATATAGTAATTAAGTAATTTAATAGTTCTCCAATTTGAATGTATCTACCAACACCAATACACTCAAAATTAGGTTTAATTAATTATTTGTTTACTTGAATGTATCTACCAACACCAATACATTCAAAGTAAGTTTATTATTATTATTATTGAATTAAAGTAATAAGGGTGGTGTTGTCAGGAGCAACATAGTTATTTCCCACCACTTGATGTGCAAAATTAGTATCTAAGGACAACAAAAATGAGTAGATCTCACTTAAGTGATCAATATCAGTTTTCCTGTTAATTACATTATTGTTTTGTGAAATAAAAGCCATTTCCAAGAATGATCTTTTCGTTTTGTTAGACTCAGTCGCTAACACCTTCACAGCCTCATAATTCATCTGATGATCAAGAGAATTTACATGAAAAGCTAACGCGCACCTCTCTGGGTGTAATCTAGCATCACTCTTATGTGAAACTATACGGTTAGATAGAGATCTTAAAGTCTGTCCGATATATTGTTTATCACAATCTCTGCAAGGAATACTGTACACAACGTTAGTAAGTGAAGTCAAGGGGTCTTTATCTTTAACTCTAGAGTAAATCGATCTGATTGAAAGAACAGTTTTATTAGCAATTTTAAATCACCACATGAACGGAGCAATCTGGCAAGTCTCGGAGTTATGTCCTTCATATATGGCAAAGTAGCGAAAACCGGTCGAGAAGGGGACACATCAGTTCCAACATCCGTCTGGGCTAAATTAGGATGGCTATCTTCATGCAACAAATCCACAGCATTAGATGTGCTGAATAATATCTTATTCAATAAAGGTCTTGGATAAGAGTTATCCAAGAAAAGGTTAAGTAAAATATTAAGATTTTTATTATGAAAAACATTATTTGAAATTCTGAGTACTCTCTGCTTCATTTGTTTAACCAAATTCACTTTCATGGAATGTTTGTGGTAGGAGTGATAATTAAGATATCTACCAGAGCTGCATGGCTTCCTGTACCAATCTATAATAATTATATTGTTGTTACGAATAAATTTTGTATCTAAGAAAGGTACGGAATTCTCGAAGTCTTCCATTTCGATTGTGAATTGGATATTAGGATCAAAGCTATTAAATGTATCCAGAAGTTCATCAAGGCCTTCTCGAGGAAGTGCCAAAATAATGTCATCAACATACTTTTTTATAAAAAAAGGAGTAAAAGAAAGAACAGGTATGACTGTATCCAGAACATCGTCCATGACATATGCTGCTAAGATAGGAGAAATTGACGCTCCCATTGGAGTACCAAAAGTTTGTTTGTAAATTTTGTTATTAAAGGAAAAATAAGTACTATCAAAAAGAAAAACTATTAATTCAAGAAAAGCTTCCTTCGGGATGGAGCAATGGATACCGATACGATCCCAACCCTTATCGATAGCTCTCAAACAAGCATCAAGATAAACATTACTGAACAACGAGACCACATCCAAACTGGCCAGAACATAATTTTCTGGAATTTCTAAGTTATTAAACTTTTCAGAGACTTCAAAAGAGTCTTTGATAAAATACAAATTTTCATAATCATACGCTTTCGTCAGTATTTCTGTGCAGAACTGTGCAATATTTTCTGTGGGGGCTCCTATGGAAGCCACTATCGGTCTTACAGAGAGAACTGGTTTATGAATTTTCGGAAGAGAATAAAATTTAGGAGGGACACCATGGTAGCTCATGAGTTTTTTCTTAACTGTTATGTCAATGTAATGTTTATTACATAATGATTTAATTAGGTTGTTACCCTTTCTTTGAATAGAGGAAGTAGGGTCACTAGATAGTTCTACATAGGAACTGTTATTTAAAACAATATCATTAGATAATTCAATATATTGATGTCTGTTCATAATGACAGTAACATTGCCCTTATCGGATTGAGTAAGAATCAAATGAGGGTTCGCCTTTAAGAAGGCTTTAGATTTAAGTAAAAGGTTATGAAAGAAAGAATTATTATGTGGTTGTTTTATGTAATTAGTAATAATATTAGTGGCTCTAGCTACCGTGATGTTTCTCATTTTCGAGTCTGTGATTGTGGAAGTGAGATAGTCTACATCTGATAAAATTGATTTAATTGAAATATCCTTCAAAATGACTGGTTCTACACTAAACTTTGGGCCCAAAGCTAAAAACTGTGAAATATCATCAGGTATAGTGGTATTAGAAATATTTCTCAACCAACCCTCTTTTTATTTTAACAATAATTTAAATTGATCACATTGTAATTTATTAAGTTTATGTATATTATTATATTTAATCTTATGAAAAAGTTTATTATAAGTAACCTGCTGTTTACTTGCAAAGTTTTGAAAGTGAAATTCACTAGATAAAGAAACTATTGTCCTTTTCAAAGATGACAAAGTTGATTCTAATTTACTAATCAGTGAATGGTTATTAGAAATTTCAATATGAAGAAGTTTTATCCCTAACCTGTAATCAATCCCTGTTTTCTTGTGAATGTCCTGTCTCATCAGGAGGTCGTCAATTGGTCTAATAGCCGCAGTTATATGATTGGGTAAAATCCCTGATTTCCTACATTTCAATAAAAATTGTTTCCTGTTTTATTCACGGGCAAGTTTCATTTTGGTTTTAGACCATGCTTTATATTTTTGAACAGCTGTTTCTCCGTAGTTTATGTAGATGTTACGATAAAACCCCATGTCTGTAAGTAGAAGAAAGATAGTCTTTGCTGACTAGTTAGGAATAAAACTAGTGAATATTGGGGATTGCAGCAAAAAATTGGAAAGAATATATCTTTTCCAATTTTTTGCTGCAATCCCCAATATTCACTAGTTTTATTCCTAACTAGTCAGCAAAGAATATCTTTCTTATATATATATATATATATATATATATATATATATATATATATATATATATATAAGTATATATATACACATCTGTCGCCGAAATACGTATACCTGGCTCTGTGTTTACAAAAAAGGGTCCAACAAGCTCCTCTCCCATCTTCTTCTCCAATGCTGCTGTGTATATCTTAGTGGTTTCGAGCGTTTCAAAACTCTCGCCAAAACTTGTCGATTATATTTTATTTTTCGTATTATTTATTTACTTTCTATAATTGTTTGAATACGAATTATTATTAAAAAGTCCGTTATCTGTATAGCCAGTGAGTGGTTTTAAAAAATTAGCGCTTACTCGGCATCACGATTTTTATGTTTTTTTAAACATCTCTCTTCTTTAGCCTTCTGTCATTGCATACTTACTTAAATAACTACGTAAAAATTAAAAATAAGAAATAGCCAGATCTGCACCTTGTTATTTAAATTTGAAACAAAAGTTCGAAAGATTGCTTTCCGTCGCGATAGCCGCTTCAACGACTTCCGGCCATATCATCAATTTCCATGTACTTAGCCATTATTTAGACTTCTGACAATTTATATAAAAGTTCAGTAAGCCATAAACAATATAAATATGTAATTGTCAGAACTGCACCTTGTGGTTTAAATTTCAACAATTTTTTTACAACTTTGTCGACTTCTGACAGTCTTTAAGCTCCGACCTAGACTTCTGACAATAATTTTCCTCGATTCCTACAGTAAAAAACTATAACTCTACTAAATTTCAGGACTGCACCTTATCATTTTTTTCTAAATAGCCAGCTCTTAGACTATGAAGCAAGGAGGCATGTTTGACTACATATTAACACAAGGGTAGCAGGATTGCCAGACCACTGGTTATTTGTAAATATATTTTGTATATCCATGTAAAGAAAGAACTATACATTATTTTAAATTAATACATTTTAAGACAAACAACAACAAACGGTATTTTTATTGTGTACCTCTCTTCTGTGATAATTGGAAGCAAATCGTGTATGAATTGTATTACCCCAACTTTATAAATAGTTACTGGTGGTGTCTTCGTTCATTGGATCATTCTCTTCAGACAAATTAGTATATTTATTTTTATTTTTATGATTATGAAAAAAATTCCTTTGGATAACGCAACTGTTGATTGAAGATCAGAGAGTATTTTGATATAGACCATCAAAATAATCTCTGGGTATTCCAAGGTAAAGGTAAAGGTAAACCGACCTGAAGTATCTCCAAAAATATGGTCCCTATAGTCGAAAGACATTGTTGATATTCGAAAAACCTAACCTGAATTACAAATTGTTCTTAAGTAGACAAAAGCTGACCGTCGAGTTGTCAGACTATCGCTTTGTACAATCTTTACCAAGAGAAGATATAATTTGACTGTACTAATAAACGAGTGACACAACTGTAAAACTAACTTTGCGGAGAGTATTTCGAATGTAAAGAAGCAATATAGGGTCTCATTACGCATAATTCAATCTGTTACGGGCTGATCTTGCAACTCACCCCGCAACACTTTATTTATAGTTTTGTTAATAAATTTTATATTGTTTCGAATTTATAGGTACCTTTTTGTTGACATTATCAATCACATCGGTCATGTACATTTAAGAAACCGAAAGATTCCCTTTTAAATTACCTGTTCACTACCTACATTCTCCGCTGACAAGCTTACTTTGAGAGTTCATTGATAGATCAATGTAGTCTCAATCGAATTGTATTTGATAAACATCAGTTTGACGTTTTAATATATTATCAAGGAGTCTGCTTGCTGTCAGGGAGATCGTACGTAGGATTTGTCAAAAAAATAAAATTTGAGTTGAATACGAAGGAGTTAATTAAATTTTAGCTAATTTTGTTGGGGAATCAGGTGTCGAAGGAAAATTGTGGGAAGAGTAAAAGCGCATGAGGATTTGTAGAGTGGAAAAAAAGGAATTTAGAGAGATTAGGATAAGAACCCTCGAACAGAGGTAATGTAAACGTGATGGATGTGATTGGTAAGTCATTTTAATTATTTTCAACATTGTAGGGTCTCAGTCAGGGGACACCAAGAGAATAAGTATAGCTTCTCCGCCTACGTTAGTTGCATTATTGTGGAACTATATGTTCGAAAACTTATGTTAGGGGCGAACAGACCCCTTTGGTAGTCCGTAGTAAAGTAGTTAATAAAAGGTTTAAGCATTGTATTTTCTTTTGTAAGCGGCTCCGTGACGTCACAGTAGCGCATTTCAATTATGTATATTTCCTTCCTTTTTGGCGAAGAAGTTGTTTGTATATAGTCTCTTTTTTTTGTGTAAATAGTAATATAGAATTTTCATTGTATACCTAACATCTTATATATTGTCTGCTCCATCCTGACCATCGTGGCGGTCTACTAGTTAGGGCTGCCTCATTAAAATTTAACTGGTGGCGCCCATTTTCAACAACTAAATAAAATAGGAATTTTCGCATACCCACCCCCGACCGAACTGAGCTTGTGCATGAGGTTGTGCTTCTGGAGCTAGCGAGTAGACAATAATAAATAAAGCGCGTAACAAATCTTCTACGAATATAACAATAATTTTGCATCACAACCTAATGGTCCTACTTACAGTTAGAATAATTACCGCAATTTACATTCAATTCTAAAATCTTCATCGAATGAAATACAATGATGCCAAAAGAATGTTCGCGTTACAAAGCTATAATATTAATAATTGATGTTTGCACATTTAGAACCAGTCACACATGCACCTGACTAAGAGAAACGGATCTATTTTAAACTTGCTATAATTAGAGCTACTCTTGTACTCTTGATCAATTCTTTGTTAATTGACCCTGGCGCAGAGCAAAGCGAAACTTCTGTGACTGTTCAGTTTGTGCACGGAAACATATAACACCGTCTCGGAGTTTAAAACAATAAATATTGTTTTTAATGACTTTATTTGAAGTAGTCAGAGTTGGAATGAGGAGATTATAAATTATACTGTATCCTACAAAACATTATTCGCACTTATTTGTGTTATTTTCATAGGTACTCCCATGGTATCTTTTAATTTGTTCTTTAGCAAATAGAAAGTTGTTAATCGCTTAAATTCTTTATCTAAAAAGAATCAGCTAGTATTAATTTTTATATTAAATTGGATAAAAAACTAAATAATAAATTAAATTATAAATATTGACATAAAATTCAGGAAAATCGATTTTTTGACGAAATATTTTGTTTTTTATGGACCTTTTTCGAGTTTCAGATCTGCAATAGTTTTAGAGTAATTTTGCGAAATAAGAAACTCCTTGTTGTCAGTGTTTTTTTATTTGTTTTGTGAAGATTTCGATTCATTTTTTGACATGTTTTTTTTGTTTCAGATACCGCTGCTCCATACGTACTATATAAAGATGGTATGGATAGAGCACAAAGTCAATGGGGTCATCAAGATGTGTACCCGCCTCTTCAACAATCGTCGGCAACTGGAGCAGGCAGTCCTCAACAGGCTCTTGGTCCGACTGTCCCCTTGGGTGTCGAAGCTGATACAGTACCACCTCGAGACCAAAGTCTTCCGTCACCAGCTCCTTCGCCATACCCTGCCACCCAAGCTGAACAAAGAGATGAGGAAATTCAGCCTGAACAACCTACATTGGACATGGAACCAAGACCTGCTTCACAATGTTTCTCGACAGATTTACAACAGCAACAACAACAACAACAACAGCAGGCATACCAACAGTATGCTAGAGCTCCACCGCCGGCTGCACCGCCTCCTGTACCACCGCATATGCTCGGGGCGGGTAGTTTTTCGGCTTTACAATATCTAAAACAACCAGGAGTGATGTTAACGAGTTTGGGGGCGGATACGAACGGGCAATTAGATCAATACACATCCAATATGCAAGACTTAAGAGCGGCTACGCTACCCGATGTGATACAACAACAACATGCTGGACTGAAGAAGACGCCTAACGGACTGAATGGGGAATTGAGATTGTTCAAATGTCTAACATGTGGAAAAGACTTCAAGCAAAAATCAACGTTACTACAACATGAAAGGATCCATACAGACAGCAGACCCTATGGTTGCCCCGAGTGCGGAAAGAGGTTCCGGCAACAGAGTCATCTCACACAACATCTAAGGATCCATGCCAACGAGAAACCATATGCATGCGTGTATTGCGAAAGGACGTTTCGTCAGAGGGCTATACTCAATCAGCATCTGCGTATCCATTCCGGTGAGAAGCCCTATGAGTGCCCGGAGTGCGGGAAACACTTCCGGCAGAAGGCTATCCTCAACCAGCACGTCCGCACACACCAAGGCGAGCGCCCCGTTCCTTCATAGGCGGCGGCCACTCTCGCAGCCCCCCCGTGACCAGTCGCTATGCTTGTTGTGCCGCACGACGGGCGGTTAGAGTTGGTCTGCTGCACTCCCCACACTCTTCTTAGTTGACACCTGTTTTGTAGATAGATACTTTTCACCAACGGTTGGTATTCTGGGACAACGACAATGAAACAGTATTCAAAATGTGTTGCTCCTATTTCTAAATTTTATGTCTGATCGCACATGAATTGTTTTCACTTTTTATCCCCACTCAGTTCCACCATTCATTCATTAAAGAAGTGGAATGTTTAACCTATAACAAAATTTCAATTTTTATCGTTTTGATTGTGTTTTCCCAGAGTACAATCACGGATACTTATCCTGAAAATAGTTTTAATGGAGACTTCCATTGGAATTTAGTACAAATCAATTACAAAAGGTGTATGTTTGTAAGAGGAGAGACTACATTCATGCGATCCGCAAAGTGCCAATTAAACAGTCCATATTTCTACGAAACTAAGCATTTATAACAAATCGCTCCTGACAAACATGATTTGTCGAAAATATACTTCTACGCAGCGATATAAAATTCAAAATCACTGTCCCACAAATAAAGAATACAATATAATGAATGAAATTTTCACTGTACTAACTACTTTTAGAATTAATATGCATGCAAAAGTGTATTCAGATTATTCGGTATGTATAGTGACAAGTAACAACGCTCATAATAATTATTATCTTACATAATTCAATTTCCCCAAATATACATTTTGATGGTAACTAAACTGATATAGTATAGTATAGTAGTAGGCGTAGTATAATACTAAAGTCACTTTACAGTGCACTAACATCAACACGTTGTTACTATGTTTCGACAACCACTTTTTAAAGAAGAAAAATGTCGTAGTCTGCTGCGTAGTGAAGCAGCGATACAAGCGATGATAAGAGCGAAGAGAAGAATGTCGACTACAAACACACATATTTCAATAGAACATGGCATAGTGGGGAGCGTTGTTATAAGCGATAAGAGCGAAGGAATCAAACATGTTTGTATTCGTCGCTATTCTCGCTGGTCGATTTGCTATTCAGTAATTTTTCAGAGCTGAATTTTCAATTTGTGGTACACTAATATAGTGACAGCTCAAGCATTTTTCCACTGCTGGACATAAGCCTCCCGTGATTGCGTCCACATCTTCCTATTTAGTGCTTCTTGTATCCAATTTGTGTGGATACGTCTAATATCATCTGACCATATAGTTGGTGGTCATCTCCCACTTATGTAAGCCTCTTGCCTAGGCATCCACCTTTCATACTCTTGGTCTATATGTTGTCATGTAATGTCGCAACATATCCCGCCCACTTTCTTTTTAGCACCGTGAGTCTCTCTACTGCGTTAATTAGTCCCATTCTTTTACGCAGCTCAATATTTGTAGTATGATCTTTGCGGGTTAATCCCAGCATTGCGCGTCATGCCACTTTGATTTTCTTAACAGATTTTTTTGTTAGTGTCGGGGTTTCGACGCCATAGGTCAAAACATGCAGGATACATTGGTTAAAGACCTCTCTTTTTAAGCAGATTGGTATGTCTGATTTGAATAATCCTGCAGGTTTCCAAATGCGGCCCATGTTAATCATATTCGTCTTAGTATTTCCTATGTTAGGATGTCTCTGTTTATGCGGATTTCGTAGCTGAGATAGTTGTAGGAAGCTGTTCCTTTTACTTGGATACCATCAATGTATACCCCTTCGCTAAGTACAAGGTTAGTCATTAGTTGAGTTTTTGCGACATTTATTTTTAGTCCCACTGTATACGAGGTAGAGTTTTGTTGTTGCAGCATGACCGTGGCATGTTCAAAACAGTGTGCTATTTGCTATGCCTTTACATAGTCTACAAAAAATAAGACTAGTGGTCTTAGGATTTTTCTAGAAGGTTCTTTAAAACCTGAAGGTGGTCACTCGTTCCGTACCCTCATCTAAAACCGGTCTGTTCTCTTGGCTGATAAAGGTCTAGTTTTGCGCTTAATCTGTGTGTGATGATGCGTGTAAATAGCTTGTATGTATGTCTCATTTTTTATGTATTAGGGTGATAGTTGCAATATTGCATTGTTTTGGAATTTTACCTTTTATAAGGCATTCAGTGAATAGTGTTTTGAAGCTTTGCATTAACTTGTCCCGTCCCGTCTCAATTTAAGAGTTTCAATAACCACTTATCCTCTCCAAGTAATTTATTATTTTTCATTTCGGAGATAGAATTCTGGATCTCACGGATCGTGATTTCTAGGATTTCCTCTTATCCCTGATTCATAACTTTAGATATAGTGTCTCGGGTAATTTTCCCTTTATCGGTATCATATAGCTCTTTACAAAATTCCTCAACTATTTTCTTTTTTGTCGGCTGTTATTTTGCCATCTATAATTTTCAATTTATAGAATTCTTTCTTCTTAGTAAATTCATCCTCCTGTTCTCTTCTATTGCTTTGACAATCACTTCAGAATTCGATCCTCAGATGTCGCTGCGAATGGCTTTCCTAATATCTTTGTTAAGTTGTCTCAGTTTCAATGGAATTACACTATATTTATATTGCAATTCTCTTCCCTCTTTCATTATATTTTTGGTTTTGTCGCTAAGTTTTTTATCCTTATGGCATGTTTTAGTATAGTTGTTCTGTTTGTTTTATGGAGTTCACTATATTGTGTTTCAATGTCTGATGATTTACGAATTATTGTAGTTTCCTACCCATTTAAGTGTTTGTTAATGTCACGTTGAAATGTTTCTTTGTTCTTGTTGGGAGGGTACTATTTCATATTTTTTGTCATCCTTATCATCTTCCTCCGTTCTTTATTAGTGTTTATAAATACTGTTGATCTCACTTTTTGTGGTTACTGCATATAGAGAAGCTACTTAGCGCCGTCGCATCATAAATTATATCTTTTTTGGTAGAAATCATGAAATAAATTTCGTTTTCCGTATTTCATCTGGGCTAATCCATTTACATTTTTGTTGTGGTTTTTTGTTAAAGAAGAAGCTCATAGAGAGAAAGCCATTTGCTTGAAGAAAATTCAGGAATCTGTCACCTATTTCGTTTCTTTCCCCATATCCTAGGGGGTTCCTCAATTCGTCACTTTTTCGTTTCGAGTTAAAATCGCCTATTAGTAAGGTGTAGAGGGCATAGTTTATCTTGTATTTATCCCTAAGGTGAGATAGATAACCCTTGTGCTAATACTTTTGATCTCTATTATTACTTTTCCGCCCAACCTATCTATATGTGAGAAAAGTATTGGTTTACGCCAAAAAAAGTTGGAATTTTGAAAAAAATTTTGGGTTATTTTTACGTTTTATATCAAAAACAACACGAGAAAAATGGTTTTTAGAAAAAAAATCGTGATCGTTGTCGTCGGCCACTTTCCGTTACATATCTTGTTAGCACGATGCAGCCTCCGGAGTGCAACAAGTCACCAATTTTATGACTAAATATTGTTCAGGACATCTCACAGATAAACCCTTTCGATTTTCAGCTCTCCAGAGTTAGTAGAACGTTTGCTATGGTACTTGAAGTACGACATTTTTGTCATTTTTTGAGAAATTTCAGTTTGTTAGCACGATATAGCCTCCGGAGTGCAACAAGTTACCAATTTTATGATTAACTATTATTCATGACATCTTGCAGATGAACCCTATTGATTTTCAGCTTACCAAAGCCAGTACAACAGCTGCTATACTACTATAAATATGACATTGTTGTCATTTTTGGAGAAATTTCAGTTTGTTAGCACGATACAGCCTCCGGAGTACATACAAGTGGCCAATTTTATGATTGGATATTATTCACGGCGTCTCAAATATGAAGTCGACTGATATTCAGCTCACTAAAGGCAGTACATCGAGCGCTATGGTACGTGAAGTACCAAATTTTTGTCATGTTGGATAATTTTCAGTTTGTTAGCACGTTACAGCCTCCACAGTATACAAAATTGACTAATTTTACGACTGAATATTGTTCAGGGCGTCTGACGAATGAACCTTATTGATTTTAAGCTCACCAGAGCTAGTACAACGGGTGCTATGGTACCTGAAGTGCCACATTTTTGGTCCTTCTTGGAGAAATTTCTAATTGTTAGCACGATGCAGCCTCCGGATCGTATACAAGTGATCAATTTTATAATTGGATATTTTTCAAGGTGTCTCACAGATGTACTCTATTGATTTTCAGCTGACTAGAGCGAGTACAGCGGGTCCTATAAATCCAGGTATACTACATTTTTGGATAAATTTCGGTTTGCTAGCTCGATACATCCCCCGAAGTGTATACAAGTGACAATTTTATGATAGAATACTGTTCAGGGCATCTCACAGATGCGGAAAAATTTAGTTTTATTCTTTAAAACCGTTTATTTTTTCTTTATGTTGCCTGTGTATAACAAATGCTACTCTGTCTTCGAACGTATCTGTTGTTCTTCTCCTCTTCTTCTGATTTCACTACATCTCATTTTATTTTCTCAAGTTCTTCTTCGAGCTCGAATAATTTTTAGTCGGATAAAAGAGTGGTTACATTTACAGTAGCAATTTGCCATTGTCATCGTTGATGGTAGCCTGGTATCTTCCGGTGATTCTTAGCACCCTCCCAGCTGCCGGAGACGGAGGGCCGTGGTTTGTTTTGTGAAAGCATGTTTGGGGTTAGTTTAGCCATTTATATCCTCCAGTAATAGTAAGAAAGAATTGATATGTTTGATTCAGGAGTTTGGGTGTGACAATAGTTTCCCCCATATGGAATTGGGAGAGAAAACAAAGCTCGCGTGGACAGGGGCGCGTCCCTGAAGTAGATCCGACACCTATCGGGATCATAGATGAGTACCTATGTACCCGCTACCCTCGTAGTTACAGTAACTTACATATTTTAGATTGTATTGTAATTGTACACCTAAAGGGCAATATCCGTATATTCCACAGATAGGATCTGCAACCAACTGTTGACCATCCATTATAAATATTTATTTATGTGGGTTGCTGCGAAACTAAATTTCATTTTGTAAAGATCATATTAGGTAGGTGTATACAATATCACCATGCTAAGAAAAAATGCAAGTTTCGAAGATTAAATATTAAAACAAAAAAAAAGCCTTGTTGCCATGTTGTGGCCTATGCTATACGCCAATAAATGGTGAACCTTTCCCAGAAAGCACAAATACGTCTTTAAGACATCCATCCTAAGATGTTCAGGGCGTCTTCAAGACGTCCAATAAAATCTTGAAGACGTCTAGAAGACGTCTTTAAGACGTCCATTGTTACAAAACGGGACGTCTTAACCTTTACGAACCTATCGTAAATATATATTCCATCAAATGTTATGTGCCGGTTTTAATTAGTCCCAATTTATGTGTAAATATTGGTTTTCAATCTTACCATGTCGGTCAGTTCAAAAAATACACGTGGCAACCCCGGAAATTACCATTTTAGTATTGTTTACATGTGTGAATAGTTGTATATACACGTTTGCTCTTATTTAGCCGTATTTAGGGATTATTTAAAGCTAATTTTGAGAGTAAAACTTATCAAAAGGTCAGAATATGTTGTTTATAAGTAATATTTAATTGAGTAGAACTGAGAAAAACCGATAAATATATCACATATATACTTTCGGGTCATATATGTCTCAATAGTCTTTTTTATCGGGTGATATTTGTCCCATTAGGCCATTTCTTTTTACAGATAAGTCGTCGTTATCACTCCTAAAAAGACTTAAAAGAAGAGGCTAATGCAATATTTAACAAATCCGGTAGTGAATATGAGTATCCATACCACGATGGCGAATTCTCTGACGAAGATCCATCTGAAAGCGGATCTGATAGCAGTTTGAAAAATCGGCCAGATGCAAAAAAATACTTATACAATTTATAGCAAATCTGAAGAGATTGAAAACGAAAATGAACCAGATATATTCGGTACAAGTATGGAACTCCAGCAACAAGTGCAACAGAACTTGGAAAAGATAAGAACAAACAAAATGACACAATATTGCGGTTCAATAATGATGGGACTTTTGTACCTCATATGGTAGTTCCGAAGAAAAAAATAGAAACTACAACTCTTCCTCGAGATATTACTGAACTCTATCCTAAAAGTTTAATTCTATATATAGCTCACTGCACGAACTTGCGCTTAGAAAAGTTTTCCAAGACACGAAGAGATAAAGAAGCTCCACCGATCATCATGAAATTATGGTATCCATTGGCGTTTTACTAATAATATCTTACAATCGCGTTCCAGGACTTAATCACTACTGGTCGCAACATGAGTCTCTTAGAAATGCTGCTATCAAAAAAAGTATTTCTCGGGATCACTACAGCTTCTTTCATCAAAGATGTATTTCAACATTCCAGAGAAACCTGAAAATGTCCACAAACGTTATTACATCGAAGAGATAATAAATTGTTTGAAGGAAACCTTTCCGAAATATAGACAAGAAGCTACTTTTCCAAGTATCGAGGAATCGATGGCAAAATTTAAAGGGCGGTCTTCTCTCAAACAATTTGTTCCAATGAAGCCGATAAAACGCGGCATCAAGTTCCGGCTTCCAAGTGATTCGTCAATAGGATACGTATACGATTTGAATGTGTATGCTGGAAAGAAAACACAAGAGTTTGATGGCACTTTAGGAGAAAGGGTTGTAAATAAGTTAGTCAGTTCCATTCGAGAACTTGCCGCGGTACTTTGCTTAGACAGATTTTTTTCTTCAGTCTTATTATTAGATTCATTGCCATGTGCAGCTGTGATGAGCAATAGAAAGAAAGTTCCAAAATTATCTGCCAAGTTGCAGCGGGGTGACACAGAATTTAGAGTTAATCAGACTGAAACTATAGTTTGCATATGGCAGGATACAAAAGATCTGTTAGCTATAAGCAACTGTTTTACTGAAAACGTCGTTATGGTAGAGTGTACTACAAAAGATGGTAAAAAAAGACATTTCTTGTCCTGAAAAGCTCCATTTTTACAACGAAAACATGTGAGGGGTTGAATTGACGAAACAAATAGCTGGCTTATACGATTTTGATAGAAAATCTCGCAAATGGTGGAAGAAAGTTTTCTATAAGGTCCTGGTGATGGCAGTTGCGAATGCTCACGTCTTACACCAAGACTTGCACAGAACTAAACTAACGTTTTTACCATTCCTTATCAGTGTAGCTGAGGGCGGCAGTGTAGCGAAGGTCAGCATCATCATTAGAACATCCGACAAAGGCTAAAAGGCCAAAATTGTTCAATGTTGGAGAGCATTAACCCATTGAAGGAAATACGCGAAGAAGATGCTCCGTGCAGTTCAATAAAGAGAAGCGCATTCAAACCTTATACCGATTGTGTAATATACCTCTTTACAAAAATTATTTTACTCCGTACCATTTAAAATAATTTTTTGATAAAAGTTTATTTTTTATGTCCCATTTAAAATGTGGGATGGGACTTATATGCCTCAGATAAAATTTTGGACTATCAGAAAAATTTTGGTGCCCATCTTATTTTACATCAATTTTCTGTGGAGAAATAAAAACAAAATAAAGAAATAACTTAATGACACCCGCAAAAATGGCCGGCTCGATAAGGTTAAACATGTCTTCAAGTCATCCATATGGACGTTAACGGAACGTCTTTAAGATGTTTTGGAATGTCCAGTCTATGTCTCAATATGGACACAAACAAAATCTTTTCTGGATATTAAAATGCTTCGATATTCTGTAAATTTTTGTGATTGAATCTATAATTAGTGAATTGATGTTTCCGCTTCTTTCCAATCTTTGAAAGCTTTTGTCATTTCACTGGTACTTCCAAACGTGACATTTGTTTTCCATTACTTCCCGTCATAGTGATGTTCGTTGACCTAACGCCATCATCAAAGTAGGGGCAAACATGTTATGCCTTTTGGCACGCATATAATATTTCTGTAAAGCCATTTTGATAGTATGGATTTGATTTAACTCGAATGATTTTTTTTAATAAACCTCTTCGATTCTCGTCCTGTATTACATATAAATATTTGTCAGCCAACTGACATCCCTAAGGAAGCGAGGAGTCCCAACACTCGACTAGTAAAATACTAGATCCATTTCTGAGGATTTCTTTACTCCAATTTTATGATGGGTTGAAAATTGACATTTGTCAAATCCCACCTACGAATATATCGGATTATCATTATCATATTTCATGGTACACAAAATTGGCGAAAAGGAAACTTGAACTATTTACATTGTCTTCATTGTAACTGGTAAACGGCATTACTCCCATGAAAGGGTATATATTATTCATCAATAATTCGTTCTTCCGATTCAGATATGAACAAAATAAAGACTTGAGTAGCGATTCGAGCTTCAACATCGATAATAACCGCTCATGAGATCGCATATATTATATAAGAGAAAAAATGAGGATTGTTGTCTTAAATTTGTTCACTTCATTAATGAAGTCAATTGTTCTCGCACGGACAAATTTCAACAAAAACATCCTCTTTTAGTAAAACTTTGATGCCACTCATTGAGAAAAAACAACATTCTGGACTTATATGGGACATCTTGAAGCCGTCCTTTTATGTACGTTATTAAGACTGCCCAAAACAGACGTCTCAAAAACGTCCATTTAATGCATCTGGAAGTTCAGACATTATATGGACATAAATTGGGCATCTTTAGGATGTATAGGTAGTGCTGTTGGGTTCATTTAATTATCCTGACTATTACTAATTAATTAGACTTTTTTAAAAACGTATATCAATTGGCGTTATTGTCAACCCCTGCTGTCAATAACACCACGAGTTACTTTTTAATATAAGTTTCATTTAAATATGGAATGTAAGTAGGTATAAATTCTATACCGAACATGTTTTATTTGAGACACTCAAGAACAATAAGAACATTGATGTATCCTTCAAATGTATCGTCTTCTGTTAGTCCCAAACATTCATCATGAAGGTAGCACGTGCTTATAATACCATGTTTCGCCTCTGCTTTTTTCTTTTTTTTTAAATACTGGCTTCAGTAGGTAGTACGCGACTGTTTAGTGCTGCCTTTTTTGTCTTGTGCGTTACTTGTGTGTCATTTCAGGTGTTTCAAGCATGTTACTGAAGAATACTTCTTTAATTGACTCATCTTCATACTCTTCTGATTCATCATTCTCACCTTCTTCATCCTCATCATTGTCCTCTGAATAATCGTCACTTAGCTCAGTTACGCGACGTTTTTTACTATCATTTAATGGTCCTGGTGATGGAGTGATAGCTCTAGTTTGTTGCATTTGACTAATTGGGGAAGTATTACGTAGCTCTAGATCTTCAACATTATTGTTTCCTGTCACAATATTTAAGGACAAATGCTTCTAGAGGTATAATATCAGAGTTGAATGGATAAATGCCAGTAGCCTAAAAACCTGAGTTAATGTTAGATGGAGTCATGCATTTGTCTCACACTGTAGAAAATATTATCCCGAAACGTTGCTTCGTAATATTCTTTGTACCTTGCCCAATATATTACAACTTCCTCATCCCAATAATGTTCAAATCTACGAAATACAGACTTATCCATCGGCTGCAATTCATGCGTTGTATTGCTTGGTAAGCTATTCAACTTTACACCGAGTTCACTGGCGACAGCTACAATTGAATAGTCCAAATTATAATTGGCACCATCGAATATCAAAGGGCAAAGTCCAGGTGTTCAATATTTGGAAAAATGTTGTAACAATTTCTTAAAGGTTTCTATTGTCATACTTTCCTTCACTGTCATTAGAGCTTTGCTACCCGGTGGCCGCCAATCTGCCCATTCCGGCTTCATTCTCTTCCCTTTGAATAACACCACAGGAGGAATGGCTGCACCCAAAGCATTACCACATGAGACTATTGTAACGCTTTGCCCGTGCTCACTAGCTCTGCTACCAGATGCACCCTCTTGGCCCCTTTTTTCGCCAAAACAGATTGCTGGTAACGCAGAGACAATATGCAGCCTTCTTCGTCCATATTATAAATGTACTGTGGCTCAACCATAATATCCAAGGTATTAATAATATTTTAAAATTTTTTGAAATGGACATTTACAATGAATTGGTTAAGCTTTTGTGTCCTCGCTGATTTCATGCTCCCAGCGCGTCAATTTATTATTTCTAGATGTCTAATTAGAAATCCTCTAAGCCCAAATCGTCCAGCTATCTTAGCATCTTTATTAAAACGGTTTTCAATATTGTTAGTGTCACATAAATTGAAAATGCAATGGCGCAAAACTTTGGCTATTAGTAGATATTCTACTTCAGTCAATCGAACTATTCTAATGAACAAATCTTCTTCTTGCTCCTTTGTGAGAACAGATTTTTGCCCATACAATATTTTGATGTAAGTCATTTCTTTAAGTAATCTCTCAGAATACCTCTGGAAACATGAAACTTGCCGAATTAACGGATTGTCCATTTCCCACAGCTAATATTGCATTTTGCAAATTTTCTTCCTTCGATTTTCCTCTAGTACCTTTATTGCGTTTGTATGGCATGATTATTCTGAAAAAAAAATCATTTCTTTCTCATATTCTATTGTCAACTTATTATCGCTAGTTAAATCGCCAAGAGCGATAACTGGTTTGACAATATCGCCAATGACGATATTGCAAATCAGTGTGCGACATTACAAACAGAGACGTAATTTATTTTTGTGGTTAAAAACCAGTAAAACTTTCTAGAAACAAAATAGTTTTCACGTTATCAGAAATCTAAAGTTAATGGGCAAAAACCACAGATATTGCAAAAACACTTACCTCTATTTGAGCTTACAGCAGCTAACTCGATACGAAAACTTTTTATAAAGATCACCTTACAATATCCCACTCACCGGCAAAGGCGTATACCCTTGACTAGAGTCTGAGGATATATTCACGTGCCATTCTACCAAAACACCAAGTTCATAGTTAGAAAGGATACCCCCAACGCCATCTTCACGCAAGTAGCCTGATGAGAAAAATATATGAAACAGGTGACATTGCAAACATCGCGATATTGTATACACCTACCTTAATAGATTGGTAGGTACTTGAGAAAAGATACGGGCCTTGATTACAATTCAAATTTTTGTAGATATAATTATTAAAATACTTCTCTGAGATAAGATAACTTACAGAAGGTATTTCAAAAATAACAATTATAGGCTGGTGCCAAAACGAATTCTAAACACTAAAAATAAGAAAAAAACACGCACGGATTAGGTGAAAAATGTTGTTGGGGAAAAAAATATTTAAACACGAACACATTCAAAATGGTGAAATGGGGATGCAGTTTAGAGGTTGATTTGTGATTTGCGGCGAAACGAGACCTCTTAGTGAAAAATTATCAATACAAAAGTGGTAGATAATAAAAAAATTTAAAACTATTGTATGTAACACTATTTGACATAACCTCATATTAACCGGCAAAATGGCGAAAAATCGATTTTTCGTTATTTAATTTTTTCCTCGCGTATAAAAAATTTAATTTACATGAAAATTTGTGAAAACGTGTCTTTTTTTGGTGTCGAATAAGCATTATTTTTTTGCAATTCGAAGGTCTGTAAATAATCATTTTAATCGTTGACATTTCTATGGTCTAACTTGGTGGTTTGTTGGTGGTTAAACCATTTAAAAATGCGAAAAACCGAAAAAAAGGCTCTCTGAATCATGACACTTTGTCAATATCTTCAATGATTTTCGATATTATCCATTATTTCTGTTAATAGTGGACTAAATTTTCATAAATTGCTTTCAGTTTAGAATATTACAGATGAAAGAATTTCAATACAGTAAGTAGCGCAAACCATCTTGAAAAGTTTAAATAAATAACATAAAATGTTTGCATATATACATATTAATGCTGGAAAACAACTATGAAATCTATTTGAAATGCACAATTATAGAAACGATAAGACTGTCGTAGTCGTAGGTCAAGATCTAGATTTGCTAGTACTGTTGCATCAACTAAATTCAAATGGGTTCAGTATTACTTTTCTGCCCAACCTATCTAATATGCGAGTGAAGTATTGGTTTACCCCAAAAAAAGTTGGAATTTTGGTTTCTTTGAGTTATTTTTACGCTTTGCAGTAAGAATAACATATCTTGTTAGCCACGATACAGCATCTGTAGTGCAACAAATCACCAATTTTATGATTGAATATTGTTCAGGACATCTCTTAAGCCGCGTACAGACCGGATTTCCAACGTAGATCAACGCCAATGGCAATGGCACATGTGCTATCGTTGGCGTTGGCAGTGGAAAGCACTGGGAAGGATTTGAGAACATCGTCCATACCGAATTTTTAGTATTGCATTGGAGACCGTTGGTCGCGGTTCGGTGGTTTTTAATTGTTTTGGGATGTCATCGAGCGAAAGTGATGATGATTTATTGTGTGCAAGTGCAGAATTTCTCGTTTTACATAAGTTACTCAACAAAAAAAGTAAGAAACGAAAGCGCAGTCGCCGTATAAAAACAGAAGTTTCTACAGCACGAGTCATTTATTGGATGAGGTCCGGAATGAAGACTCTGGTCATTTTTTGATGAACTGCTTAATTTAGTGGCTCCAAAAATTGAAAAAAAGGATACCAATTACCGAAAAGCTATTCCAGCTAAAGAAAGATTGGCCATTACCCTGCACTATCTAGCAACTGGAAATTCCTTTACTAGTCTTGCATACACATTTAAAGTATCGAAACAATTAATCTCGTCCATTATACCAGAAGTTTGCTCGGCTTTAGTTCACTCACTACAAAAATATATTAAGGTAAATTTTTATTAGTTCTGCTTACAAAATTTTGGCGTATGAAAACATAACTTAAGTATATTTTTTCAATTTGTTTGCGGAACGCAAAACATTTCTGTGTATTGTATAGCAAAATCAGGTGAAGACTCATTAGTGAATGTAGACATCCGTGCCATACTGGGTGCGACAAGTACTGGACCAGAACCACGTGCGGGCAAATGTGCTGGTATGGAGTCACTATTGGTTGCTGATGTTGCATCCCAGCCAGATGTTTGTGTTTCCTGGTATCTCTGTTCTGGTTGCCGGCAATAATTAGGTGATGGCAATGGAGTCGATGATACCGCCGAACTGTTACCTACTTTTAGTAGTGTTTTAAATGAAGCTCACGGTTTCTAGTTAATTCCACAATATGATAAAAGTTATTGAAAATTCTAAAAAATTGACAATTGTTTCGATAAATTGATTTACCGTGAATTTCATTTAAAACACTAATATGAGCAGATTCCACGAAGTAAGGGTCGAGACAGTTAATTTCATTGTTACTTTTAGGGTTACTCCATTGCGGGCTGGGGTTTGGATGCACTGATGCAGGAAGCAGAGCTGCATATGTTCCCATTTCCGCTTCGAAAAGAATGGTGGCAAATTTGTGTTTAACCACAGCTCGTGTACGTGAATCAAACTTTTCAAGCTGACTAGCCACATACTCCTCGTATAAAGTAGATTCCGTTTTCTCTGTCCTCCTCAATTTCTTTGCTTCAATATTTTCCAAGATGTTGAAGGTCTCGTCTATTCGAGGATACTCGCTTCTCACTTTTTTGGGTTTGGTAAGTGTAAGTGGTTTAGATTGACTTTTTGCATTATTTGATTCAACTTGCGTTTCTTCAATAATTTCTCCGTCTTCCTGTACATTTTTATTATTTTCTTGCTGTAAGTCTGACGACATGTCTTCTGATTCAGTGTTTCCGGCGAAATCGATCTCCTGTAAAGAAATAATTGAGAACTAATTACGTAGTCTAATTGGTCCTATGTTTATTTGCCATCATACTTAACAATGTGTTAGCAGTTATTAACTTTAATTTTTGTACCGTTCTTGTGTATTCCCTATTTCATTTTTTATTAGCTACTTTCCTGAATACATCAAAACGTTTTTTCCAGCTACCGGAAACCTCAGAGGATTGGCTTACAGTAGCTCGCCAATATGAAGAAAATTGGAATTTTCCCCATTGCCTCGGTGCCATGGATGGCAAACATGCACAAATACAAGCACCAATTTGTAGTGGGAGTAATCATTTTAATTATAAATCAACATTCAGCATTGTCCTTTTTGCACTTGTCGACGCTGATTACAACTTTCTAGATGCCGATATTGGATGTCAGGGAAGAATTTCTGACGGAGGTGTTTTCAGAAATACGACTTTGTTCAAAAAACTTGAATAAAATTTGCCAAATCCAGATGTTTTAGCGGAAGGACACAACCGTATCCCTTACGTTTTCGTTGCCGATGAAGCCTTCCCTTTAAAAGATAATATTTTAAAACCATACCCAGGTTCTCATCAAAAAGGATTCCCTAAACGAGTATTCAATTATAGACTTTCGCGAGCGAGAATTGTCGGAAATGTATTCGGTATATTATCTACGGTGTTTCGAGTTTTCAGGAAGCCAATGTTGTTAGAACCACATAAAGCAGATAATATTGTTATGGCATGCATTTACTTGCACAATTATTTGAGAAAAATCAATCTTCAAAACATGTGTATAGTCCAAATGGAAGTTTTAATAGCGAGAAAAATGGACAAATAATAGAAGGATTATGGCGACAACAATCCGACGGTCAAACTGGATTAACCTCAATTCCAAAAAAGTGCTGAACAAATACGAGCTGAGTTTGCCGAATATTTTACACCTATCGGATCTGTACCTTGGCAAAATGATTATGCATAGAAAAGGTATCCCTACTGTATTGTACCATAGATGTATTTTTAATATGTTGTACTTTTTTGTATGTTTTACGTGCCTTCTTCGACAGAAGACCTTCCTCGGAAAAGATGCAATAATCTTTCGGGGGTTTACGTGATTCGGGGTTTTGTATGTTTATAAAACTATTTACTAGGATATGCTTAAAAAATAAATTTGTATACTTACAGTTTCAGTGTTTTTAGTTTTTCTATTGGCTATTGTAGAGAGTAGCATATATATATATATATATACATATATATATATATATGTATGTGTTATAACGGAATTTGTAAGCACGATAGAGGGCGTATTTTTTGACGGATCGAAACCAAACTCGCTACAAAAATCGTTTAGGCCAAAATCTTGGACGAGTTTGTTAATGAGCCAAATCGGCCAAAAATTGTTTAGGCCAAAATCTTGGACGAGTTCGTTAATGAGCCAAATCGGCCCAGTAAAAACAAAATGGCGGCCTGTCAAAGTTGAAAAAAAAATCGTATTTCCTTTATTTTTCATTTGTCGCAAAAAAGTTACTGAGCTTTTTCATAGACCTTAACACGTTCTGCAACTTTTGTATTTAACATTTTTCTCTAAATCGTACATTAAAACATTTATTTAAGAAAATTCACAAATTATAACGGAATTTGTAAGCACGATAGAGGGCGTATTTTTTGACGAACCGAAACCAAACTCGCTACAAAACTCGGTTAGGCCAAAATCTTCAACAATTTCGTTAATGAGCCAAGTCGGCCCAGTAAAAACAAAATGGCGGCCTGTCAAAGGTTGAAAAAATATCGTATTTCCTTTGTTTTTCATTTGACGCAAAAAAGTTACTAAGCTTTTTTATAGACCTTAATACGTTCTACAACTTTTGTATTCAACATTTTTCTCTAAATCGTACATTAAAACATTTATTCTAGAAAATTCACAAATTTACCAGAAATTTTCTTTATTTTTGATTTGATGCCAGAATGTTACTTTGGTTTTTTGTACATCTCAAAACTATCTATTACTTTTGTATCTAATTTTTTATTTTGGGTTTTATGCAAACATGTTACTGAAATAAGCCTGTCCAATTGGTCCTGTGCCATTGGTATTTTTTTCGAAAAATGTACATAACTCGAAATCTAGCTGTCTACTGAATTGCAAATAAATCATGCTTATTTGACACTACAAAACACATGGTATCACTAAATTTCATGTAGATTTAATGATTTATGCGTGAGGAAAAAATTAAATACTGAAAAATCGTATTTTTGCCATTTTGATGGTTAATTTAAGGTTATTTCAAAAAGTATTACATACAATAGGATCGAGAGAAAACTTGAGATATCCCTTTTAAGTCAACGCGAATGACTCGCAGAATAAAATAAATTTGTTATTTTTTTAAAAAAAATAATCGTCAGAACCTAATATTTTCGCGTACCCTAAATATGAATTTTGATATTAACAATTTAATATTCAACCTCAAATGTGCTGCCTATTCCTAATTCATACGGTGAGATATCACCATTAAATATTCGTGTGCGATATGAACTACCATACACCAATTAAATTATATAAACATAATATCATAAAAAGCGGGCTGGCAATGTTTATAACCTGACCAAACTACAGAAAAAAAATCATAATACACTGTTAGTATAATTTGAAATCAGACTTACCAATTCCCGGACTGGGTGTTCACAAAACGCCGACGGACACGATTCGCGTTTCGAACAAAAAGAAACCCTTTTAGAGCGCGTACAGTAGACGCTCCCTTGTAATCTGCTTTCCCTTTTCGAGAAAAAAAATAATTATACCTGACTGCTAAAACACTACTTTAATTATAAATTACTATAACTCAGGACTCCTCAAAAACCGCTATTCGCGAAACCCCAAAAGAAAACTTGACCGTTCCCGACCGCGAGTTTTTACCAACTGCTCCTCATTTGTTACTTTTTCGAAGTTTCGGAATTTTTCCTTGCTCAGCAATCCTTTATTTTCTTTGTACCTGTTAGCTTCTGATTGGTGGAACTTATCGTTCGACGTAATTGTGTAATAGGTTTTTTACCTCGATTAACAATTGAATTTATTAGATTCCGAAAAATTTCTTTATTTTGACGCAATTATTATTTCCGGTTAAAATATTATTTTTTTAATTCTTGCACCCAGACAGACGCTTAGATAAGTGGTTTTTTCTTTTCATCAATGTGAACGACCGGTTTCTATAGTTTAAACGTTACAAAGTAAAAAGTAATTTGTTATACAGGATGGTTCTCCCCATGAGTCTTATTTTGGTATTTATTACAATATCGCCAATAGGTCCAGATCTTAATTAACAGAAAGTATTTAGAAACACCCGATGACTATATTAAATTTTTAACAGGAATATGTGGTTTCAAATTTCCAGGATCAATAACTTCGAAATTCAAAAATAGAATGAAAAAGAGAATACGTTAATTATTCATCCAAACAAATATTAGATTATCCTTCAATATTCAAATGCATCCCTGAGTACCTAGAAATCAAAAAATCGTTAACTGAATAGGGACATATTGTTTTTTTCTACCATAAGAAAGGTAATATAATAAATTGTAAAAATAATTGGCTTTAGTGGCTAAACTGTATTCATGTACATTTCACGCTGAAATTATTTAATAGCCCACACAACAACAGTGTATCAATCAGATCTAATTACTTTCTGGTTAGTAAAAAGCTGTATGGGACTATAGTACAGTTGAATTATTGGATCTTTACCCGTGCGTCATTAATATCTGATAACATAACCGACAAATGTCAAATTATTTTGTTCTATTCTTCACTATTATTAAAAAGATATGCCACTTAATAATGATGTCGGTTATGTTATCAGATATTAATGATGGACGGGTAAATTTCCAAATCATATAACTCAATTTTTTCTCAATACGAACAGCACTGTCACTCTGTAATTTCCTCTTCATGAGTAGTTTCTCGTAAAGATATAAATACTCTTTATTTGTTTGACTACTTAACAAATTTATTTTTTGAATCAGAATGAGTATCCGAACACCGTTTCCATAACCTTTACAGTAGATCAACTAAAATGTACGTATAATTACGTAAAAAGGTATTCAACAAATTACTTATAAAAGTTTTACAATTTTCCTTACTTAATACAAGTGAATTTGTAATATAATAAGTCATCATGAGTAACAAATTTGTTAAAAGCAGGTATGAACAACTTCTGAATCAAAAACATCTATTTCTCGAATTATATATCTGACAGAAATTGGATTATACTTTACCACAAGAAGGAATTGATTATGGTGATTTAATCAACTCTCAGCTACGTTTTCTAATGTTTGTTGGAACACATAATTGAAGAAAAGACTGTCCGTTTCGGGAGTCGTTTATATCCGTTTCTGACGGGTATATAATGAGGATGACTTAAGATGCGCAACTTAATCTAAAAAGTCTTTTTTGGATAAAATAGATTTTGCAACTAAACTAGTGGTATCAACTGATCTGGAAAGGGGTTTTCGAGAATGAAACTTTGTGAAAATTTGGTCCGTTTGTAATCTGATTTGGTACCTAAACACTTTAGTCTAGTCCGTAACTTATTCATCGTACAACTCAAGATAATGAATTATTTCACTGCAGAATTTCCAGACAGCAGAATTGATTTCTTCTTGAACAGAATGACCCAGCCTGTGTATATGGACCTAATTATTTTTGAATGTTAGTAATTCTAGATTAATATTTAAATCAGATATAATTTGGAACGTTTTCAAGCTCTGCTTTTGGATATGTGATGGCGATATGGAGATTCGTTAACTTTTATTCCTCCTTCTCTGTCCTTTATCCTTCGTAAGAATGCGGTGGCGTTATGTTATTCGATTTATTGTTGATGTCAATTCTTCCCTTTCTTGAGCGTGCTCTGCTGCTTCGGAGAGAGAGTATCCGGTAATGTTCTTTATTTGATCTGACCATCGAAATGGCAATCTTCCTCGAGTTCTTACACCCTCTACTTTGCCCTCATCTACTAGTCTCTCCATATCCTCCCTTCGTCTCATTATATGTCCAAAATATCTCAGTATGATTTGGTTAATAATTGTGGTAAGCCTAGTGGTGATGTTGAGCTCTGTTAATATTGAGATATTTGTGCGGTGTCCTGTCCAGGGTATGCGCAGCTTTCTGTGATGGACCCACATTTCAGAGGCCTATATACGTTGGGAGTCTGACTTTTTGCTGGTCCATGTTTCTGCAGCGTAAGTGACGATGGGAAAGACAAGCGCACACGTAATTTGGTCTTCTTATTTATGTCAGGGTCTTTCCAGATTTTAGTAAACTTGGCCGTTTCAGATGTGGCCATTGTAAGGCGTCGACGTATATCTTCTTCGCACCCTCACTGTTTGTGACCACAGAGTAATTTAAATGACTTCACCACTTCATATCCTTCGACATTTCGTATCTCCGGTTGGTTATTTCTGGATATGTCGATGATCATCACTTTGGTTTTCTGTTCATTAATTTGGAGCCCATACTATTTGCTAACAGTGTCTAATCTATTCATCATATGTTCTTCTGCTGAGGAAGCTAAAATTAAGGTATCGTCAGCATAGTGAAGATTGCTGATTTTTTGTCTTCCGGTAGTTATTCCTCCCTACCATTGATCAAAGACAAAGCGCATAATGTGTTCGCTATATATATATATATAATGAACAGAATGGAAGACGAACACCGGCCTTAAGTTTGAAGTTTTCGGAGTATGTATTGCTGGGGAAGGTTGTCGACGAGTACCACGTCGAGCTTAGCTTCCTTCAATGGTTTCAATCTGGAAACAGTGTTCTTTAGCTACTGTAGCGTTTCGTCATTATCGCAGGTGACTCTGATTATTTCGCCAGAGTGCGACCATGACCTAAAAGCAGGTGGCTTCTTCTAGCTGCCGGAGGCGAACTTAAGGGTTTCGTCCAAAGCCTCCATTAGTTGTCTATTGACAAGGTCTCCATTATCGGTAATTATGTTACCTTATGAGTCGGCCTTGTCTATAATAGCTACCCGTAAATGGTTGGTAGCTGCATCGCTGTAGCTTTTTGCTTTAGTGTCCATCTGTATCCTCTTTCATCTGGAAGAGTTCTCATCCGAGGTGCTGGAGCTTTTTTTGGGGGGGCGACGCGTTCCGGGCCTCTTTTGAAGGAGGAACTGGCATCGCTGCCCTTGCATTTTTGGCCGCTGGTGTCAGGTTTAGATAGGGAGGAGCGAGTGGCGCTGGTGGGGTCTGTAGAAACGCAGCCTGCTGCCTCGCTTTCCTCCTTTTCTTTGCCTCAGAACCGCAGACTCTTTTACCTCGACGGTGCTTTTGTGTCGGAGGTGTGCGTTCTCGCTCGTCCTCCGGTTTTGGTTTTATTTGTTTTTGTTTTTGTTGATCCATTCTGATCCTACGAGTCGCTAGGGAAAGGTTGCGTCATATCTGGCAGAGCCCTGCATTCCTGGAAAAGGCTATTTCCAAGGGGGTGTCGCCTGGTACCCCCAGGAGAACGTTCGCGGTCACATTCCCTGCGGCCATTCAGCCATCGGCACGTTTCCTTACACCATAGCTTGGGTTTTGTTGGAGTGTCGTTTGGTTGGTCAACACTGCTGTCGCTGATTATCAACGGTGCTAACGTATCCAGCGGTGCCACGAGGAGGCAGACACTGGATGGTTGCATTTCTCCATTGGGCTGCAGAAAGCTACCTACAAGTATACAAGCAAACAATGGCCAGCTTGCAACCAACCCCGCCTCCTCAATATATGTTTTTTTTATTAATTGAATTGTGGAAAGAGAATATTGCTAAAGCTGCAGAAGTAGAGAGTCTCGAATATTTTTAGTATGGCATTTGTATGGAGCAAAGCATAGATAGAAAAAACAATGATGCAATTATATTGTTAAACAAATTCTACAACTTGTTCATTCTGAAAACTGTCGCTGAAATAAACCATATTGGATTTTTAAATACTTTTCTGTACACATGACGGGAAGTTTCTTCCATAATCCAGAATCTAATGTGGGCAACTCTTGATTTATCTATAGAAGAATATTTTCAATATTTGGTTAAATGTAGATAGTAGTGGTGATATATAGAATGAAATATATTAATAGTTGAAAGTTTTTGGGACTGAGTGAGTACATCTTGATTATTTGTTGAAATTGGTGAAATATTGTATATCACTGTTAGAATTTGCAGGATCTTAGGCAAAATGAGATAGAAAGAATTATGCCATTTAACAAATATTAATAAATAGACTGACTGTCCACCTAGACTGAGTCTTAACTCCAGCGCATCTAAACCAGAGTCTGACTTAAAGTATTTAAGAATATTTTTAGATCTGGAGGAAATTTTAATAATCGTAGGTATGTTAATATCACTAGTTTGTATGACTTTACAATCTCTTGTACAAAAATGACAATAAATACTATCTTACTTTTTACCTTTTTACGTATTATACTGCGATGCCGCGTGACGAGGGGTTTAATCGTGCATGAAAAATATCAGTAAAGTGGAACTAAGCACCACTTGTAATATATTTAAAACCCTTTTTAATATAATCTGTTTCTCTCTCTCTCAGCACAACCTTATTTTTAAAAAACAACTTCTATCTTTAATTAAAAGAATAATTCCATACATTTAGCTGAGTTTTTCAAATTTGAAGATTTTTAAACTCTCCTCATTATACTGAATATGCTTAAGAAAAACAATCTTCCAGCGTCTTCCAGATAAGAAATTTATTATCGATTTTCCGAGTACTTAAATAGTTTTGAAAAAATTCAAACTGACGGATTTCAAGTATATACTATGTGATCACATATTTCATTTTATATTGAGGAGAACATTGGCAAATGCATTTGATGTATTCAGAGACATTTCCGTTATGCTGCAGTGAAAGAAGCTTCTTTCATTTTACGCAACTAACTATACAATGTATAAAGGGTATTATGGAGAGTATTATCTACATAGACCCTTGTTTCTAATATTGTTATAGGCATTTGACTGTTTCGATTGATATTATCTGACCATTGTTTTCTCGGTATCCTATTACTCTTCTTTCCATAGATTGATTTCACTTTTTTTCTAATTCCTTCCATCACTGATATTCTTCTGATTGTTTCGCTTCATATTGTATTTTTCTCTATCGTTCATAATTTTCCGTAAATTATTTATTCCCGCCTTCTCCAATAAAGTTTGTATTGCGGACGTATCTGCCCTAGTTACTGCGATAAGTATATCATTGCTGACCTGATTGTAGTTTTGTTAATTCCAATTTATATTTGATTCTCCATTTTGTCTCGTGTAAGCATCTTGCTGCTATGTTTCTCTTGTTTACCTATTTTCTCACTTATTCATCCACTTGTCCATGGTGATATAGTATAATCCCCACGTATTCCAATTTCATTATTTGTTCAATTTTGCTGTCTGCGAACAACTTGCACAGTATTGGTTTTACTATCGTCTGATTTTTTTCCATTGAAATCAGCATTTCTAATTAGTGTTTTTAAATGAAACTCAAGGTCTCTAGTTAATTCCACAATATAATACAAGTTATTGAAAATTCTAAAAAATTGACAATTGTTTCGATAAATCAATATCATCGTCAGAATGACAGAAGTTCTGTCATTCTGACGATGATATTGATTTATCGAAACAATTGTCAATTTTTTAGAATTTTCAATAACTTGTATTATATTGTGGAATTAACTAGAGACCTTGAGTTTCATTTAAAAACACTAATATGAGCATATTCCACGAAGTAAGGGTCGAGACAGTCAATAGCATTTCTAATTCTTACTCGATCAAATGCCTTCTTCAAGTCTATCATCTAATTTATGCCGAGTTATTGTACTCCAACGACTTTTGTTCAATGTGTCCTAGTTCCGAACTCTCATTCTTATTGTAGGGTTATTTATTCATGTGTCTCTGTTACTATTTCTCGATACTTATTCTGGACTTTCCTGTCTCCTCTCATGAAGAACATTATCAAATAGCCCTTCTCCATTCTTCCGGTACTATGATTACAGTTACTATTTGTTATATCAGAATTGGTAACTGTTGAGAAAAGGACCGTCCACCAAGTTACAAGAGTTCGTTTGTTCTTTCTCCTAGGAATTTTCTATTGTTTAGTTTGCTGCTTTACTATACTGGATAGCGAATTGTAGAACACGCAATGGAAACTTGGGAACGGCTGAATTCATGATTCTCTTAATGTTCGTAAAATATTGAGATCAGTATTGGGAAAGACTGTCCATACTAGTTATTCATAGCTCAATCGATCATAAAATTCTCGACACGCATTAGCGAGACTGCAGTTCATTATAGGTATTCATTCGAATATTATTCAAGGTTAAAATATCTCTGTAACATAATAATTCGGATCAGCGTTGACCCCTTTAATTGAGTATATATCACAACTAATCTTCCGGGCTATTTTTCCTAGTACACCCCTCTATTTCAAACAAAATGCATTATGCGAGACTGGGGTAAAAAGTCGCATATTGCAGTAACTCCAAAAAAATTCCCTTTTAATATATTCAAACATAAAATTTTCATAGTTTTGGTTCCACATTATGTTTTTTTTCAGCCAAATTCTATAAATAAATAATTGATGGATAATTTAGAATATTCAAAGACATAGATATTTCTTTATCTATTTTGTATGCTTTGAGATGTGCCTTCGTATCTCTGTATCTGTAAAAGTTGGTTTGGTGACCACACAGCACTTAGGCCACAATTGGCCCATTGTGCATCCTTCTGAGGCTCAAAACTTCCTACTATCTCGTCATCCAGCCTACCTCCTTGAAGTAGGTGATAACGTCGCCTGAATTAAGTTCCCTCATACTGGCATGTGTTAGCCTGTGCTCGCCGAATACATGAAACCTAAAATGAGAGAGTGTCTGATATTAGCAAAGAATGTGTTCGACAGTCTCATCTTCTTGTTCACATCTTCTACAAAGTGGGTTGTTAGACAGACCCAGTCTGTGGAGGTGTTTTCGTAGGTGGCAGTGACCAGTCGGAATACCAGTGGCTGTTCGTACGTTCCGCCTGTTCATAGTCACGTATTTTTTGGGTACTTTGCTGTCCAGATATTGTAGCAGTTCCTTGGCAAGCCTGCAGCCTTCTGCGTCGTCCCATCTACCCTTAAACTTATTAAGGAAGTGTTCCTTCAATAGGTCGCCCGTCGCTGACGCCGATAGGCCAATGAAAGTACCAGGTCCCAAGATTTTGTGGGAGGCCTTCTTGGCTGGCGAGTCTGCATTACGGTTACCTTTCGATTTCTCATGGCCTTTAATCCAGCCTAAAGTGACCATGTTGTTGTTATAGGCTTCGATTAAGGCCATGTGACATTTTAGTACTAGGCCTGATGTAATACGTGGTCTGTTCAGGGCTAGTAGTGTTTGTCTACTGTCCGTAAGGTTGTATATGTTATTACCTGTGGCTTTCCTTTTGGTAATCTCTTTTGCAGCGATGCAGATAGCAGTGAGCTCTATTTGAGTAACACTTGCATTGCAGCCCATTGCCCATTTTATATTTAGATTCAGGGATCTGGAGAAAATTCCACATCCTGAGTCCACATTTGATTAGACCCATCTGTGAAGATGCGGATTGCGCCTTCTTTCAATGTGTCTTGTGCGTTGGTTTTAAAGATTACCTTGTAGGGCCTGTTGAAGGCTTATCGCGGTGGAATCGAGTCCGTATTGGCCTGCAGCAGTGGGACCTCCCTGAGGGCCTCATGCCACAAGTTACGTCTCAGTTTACCGGATCCTACATCAGGTTCTATACCGGTACAGCGTAGACGTGTCACGGTCATCAAAACAACATCCTTGATGTATATGTCAAGGGGAGTGAGACCGAGGATTACCTCCATAGCTCTTGTTGGTGTGGTTCTCATGCCTCCTGTTGTGTTGAGGCATGCTGTTTTTTGGATTTGATCCAGTTTACGGACGACTGTCAGCTGGTTTGCTTTAGCTCCCCAGGCAATCTCGCCGTACGTTAGCATAGGTCTGATGATGGAAGTGTAGATCCAGGCAGCAACCTTAGGTGACATTCCCCAGGTGCGGCCGATGGTTCTACGACACTTTTCATAAGAATTATATGGTTTTTTAACTCTGTTTTCTAAGTGAGACTTCCACGTTAACTTACTGTTAAAGGTGACCCCTAAATATTTCACCTCTGAAGAGAAATTAAGTTTGGTATCTAGAAGCTTTGGGGCTTGATGTTTTGCAAGCTTCCTTTTTTTCGTGAAAAGAACCATCTCCGTCTTTTTTGGATTTATTGACAACGAATGGTCTCGGCACCATTGTTCTATGATATTGAGGGCCTCTTGCATTAAAGCGCAGAGTGTCTCCTCGAATCCTCCTGTTAGCAGAATCACTAGGTCATTTGCATATGCTATTGTGTAGAAGTTGCTATCGTTGAGGTGGCTGACCAAGGAGTCTAAAACCATATTCCACAGTAGTGGCGAGAGCAGCCCTCCCTGTGGACAACCTTTTACAACCAAACCTCTGACGGTTACATCATCCATACTGATTTTTATTGCTCTTTTTGAGAGCATGTTATATATCCAGCCATTTATGGTTTGGGGGATATTTTTGTTGGAAAAGTGGTTCTATCAAATGCTCCTTCTATGTTATGAATACACCCAGGGTGGACTCCTTATTTTCCAACGATCTCTCGATGCGGCTCGCTACGAGATGAAGAGCCGAATCGGTGGACTTCCCTGGAGTGTATGCATGTTGATTTGGATGCAGTGGATTTCGTGTTATCACCACATCTCTTATATATCGTTCGCACAGCCACTCTAAAGTCTTAATTGAAAACGATGCGAGGCTAATGGGTCGATATGCTTTTGGGATGGAATGGTCCATTTTTCCCGGTTTTGGTATGAACACGATTTTGACTTCTCTCCAACCTTTTGGAATATACCTCAGTGCCAGTGAGGATCTGAGGATTCCTACCAGATGCGGCATTAGGTCATCCAGGCCCCACTGAAGTAGGGCTGGATAAATGCCGTCCGTTCCCGGGGATTTAAAGGGGGAGAAGCCTGAGATGGCCCACCTCAGTCTGTCCGCGTCGACGATCTGTCGTGATATACGCCAGTCGTCGTCCGTCGGGTAGTGATTCTCGTCATCCTCCCAGGCTGCCGTATTTGTGGTTCTGGAGTCCGGGAAGTGAGTTGACATCAATAATTGAAGGCTTTCCTTTAGATTGGCAGTTTTCTGCCATCCTCTCTGGTTAGTATACGAATATGACGGTGGGGATCTTTTGAGAGGGCTTTTTGGAGTCTATCTGCTTGGGGAAAATCCTCGATTTTTATACTACTTGTATAAGTTCCAATCCTCTTCGAGTCTGGTTCTTTTAGTCTTATTAAAAAATTTACTCGCCGTCGCCCTGAGCTGGTCAATCTCATGGCAGCACCACGGAGTAGAGGCTCCATCAAGATCGATCCGCCTGAGTGGGCAAGACATCTTATAGGCATTAGTTATGGAGTTCTGAATGATTTTAGAATAAGTTTACAAATCTCATTTCTTGTTAGACAGCACATCCTCAACTCCTCGCAGATCCCCTTCAAAGCAGGGGACATATTTTGTCCTGTCCGTTTTTCTGGGGTCGCGAGTCATTGTAGAGGTTGTGAGCGCCAGCTTTATTTCGAATTTAATTCAGCGTTGGTCTGATATTGGAATATCGTTAGATACATGCCAGCCGGAGATTATATTCGAAGTGTTTATAGTAGATAGGGTAATATCTATTCGCGTTTGACTACGAGAGTTAATAAAAGTTGGTTCAGTACCTCTATTTATAATACAGAGATTCTTGTTAGTTATGTAATCATTAAAAGACTTAATGAAATTAACTTTCTCGACCCTTACTTCGTGGAATTTTCAACATTTTTCATTATATTGTGGAATTAGCTAGAAACATTGAGTTTCATTTCAAAAACTAATAAAAAGACTTACCTCTAGTGTTAATATCTTTGCTGCCCCAGCTTACATGGTGAGAGTTTGAATCGCAGCATGTTACCAATTCAAGCTTCTGGGTGAGACAGTGTTCCACAAGGTCCTCCAGCTCATTAGTTGGTGATAGTTTAGCTGCGTCTGAGGGGAGGTATGCGGATGCCAGTATTAACACTTTCTTTTGACATTTCTTTGCATATTCAACCTTCACTACCGTTAGGTCGGAGGACGAAAAATGCGTCAGTGGGTAAGTCTTAAAATTCCTAGGGACATATATTGCCGTCCTAGGTTGCTGATTGCTTGGAAAGCTGAAAATTGAACCTTTTGGATTATTTAGACCCATGATTTATGTTTGTCTTATCCAGGGTTCTTGGATAAGTGCTATTGTATCCTGCATCACATCCAGGTGGCAGCATAATGTTGCCGACGCCACTTTTTTATGTTGAAGGTTACACTGAATAAACCTTAACTTTTCATTGTCAATCTCTGCTTGTTGGTGGTGAGATGGATTATGATTCCTTTTTAGGCCATCTCCACTTCCTCACTTGGAGGTGGGTTGACGTCGCCTGTATCCTGGCTTAGAGCCGTTAGTTCCGCCAGTCCTTAGTATATTCCAAAGCGGTATTTTGAAACAATTTGTATAGAAGTATTTTCTTCGTCGCGAAATCTGCATTTTGGTTTTGTTGTTACTTATTTCCTTAGTTTGTAATGTCCTATAATGACTACTACATTAATGGGACTGTAACAGGGTTCATTTGATTTCTTTAATCATTCCCATACCATGTGAGATTATTCTAGTACTGTCATCAAAGCTGCTTGAAAATGAATATTTCTCACAACGTATGAAAAACATTTCTCAAAAAATCGGCGCTGGTTTGTTTCATATCCGCGAAGTAAATAAATAAGATTTACCAACCAATATGTGACATACATGGAATTTGATAGAATATTAGATAGTTGTTGGTTTCAATTCTTTCCTCGATAAAACCTTAAACTGTCTCAATTGGTTGATTTATTCTTTGTGTTCAATAATGTACTTACTGACAAAATATATGATTTTTCACAAATTGGCTTAAATCATAATGTCCAAAAATTTCTTTCACTCTATTATATGGGATGAATTTAATAACAATGAATCATCTAATTTTCAAATTTGACATCACAGTGAGAGTTTGAGAGTTTTTAAAAAATTTAACAGATTGTTTATAAATTATATTTCTTTTACAGATGTGAGCCCTCATTTGGTATTCAAAAACGGTATACATCCTACCCTTTGGCCGCAAGATGTACCGTTTCCACCAGACGAAGGCAAAGAAGAAGTCCAGTCAACTTACGGCGACGGCGACAATTCGGATCGAGCATCATGTTTTTCGCCTAATGGAATAGCCGCGAATTTACAGTACCCCGCCTATTTCAAAGATGCCAAAGGTATGAACCATGCCGTTTTCGGAGGGGGCACAAACTTCGGAACGTTACAATACCTTAAGCAGCAACAACCAGGTAAAGGCTTACCAGATGTGATACAGCACGGCAGATCGGCGGGTATGCCGTTATACGTACGCTGCCCTATTTGCCAAAAAGAATTTAAACAAAAGTCGACTTTATTACAACATGGGTGTATACATATCGAGTCCCGACCGTATCCGTGTCCGGAGTGCGGGAAAAGATTCAGGCAGCAATCCCATCTTACTCAGCACCTGAGAATACACACTAACGAAAAACCCTATGGCTGTGTTTATTGCGGTAGAAATTTCAGGCAAAGAACTATACTTAATCAACATTTGAGAATACACACGGGCGAGAAACCGTACAAATGTGCTCAATGCGGAAAAGACTTCAGACAAAAAGCTATTCTAGATCAACATACCAGAACGCATCAAGGCGATAGACCGTTCTGTTGTCCAATGCCGAACTGTCGAAGACGTTTCGCAACGGAACCCGAAGTGAAGAAACACATTGATAACCACATGAACCCGCACGCAGCCAAAACACGTCGAGATTCTACTGGTTCGGATGGGAAGTTACCCGGAAATGGTATGCTACCGAGAGGTTTAACCCCAACCACTGTGGTTAAGCCGGAACTCTAT
This sequence comes from Galeruca laticollis, assembly GCA_963921935.1. Classification (NCBI taxonomy): domain Eukaryota; kingdom Metazoa; phylum Arthropoda; class Insecta; order Coleoptera; family Chrysomelidae; genus Galeruca; species Galeruca laticollis. Next base: position 211,822,930 of record OY998178.1, read on the forward strand.
TTTCCGCAATGCTACGCGCCTAGTTTCAATCCGCCTAATAGCGTATCCCAATTCCAAACACCGAATGCGGAGTTCAAACCGCCCAATCCACTTCCGGCCCAGTGACTAACGGCCAGCTGGCAATTAGGCCCATGCATTGGGTGACCTTTTGCCGGTTTGCAAACTTCTCAAACTCACCCAGTTGTTTTAAGGACTACTTATTAATTTAAGTTGTATTTATTGGTGATCTTTTTCAAAGAAATATCTGTGAGATATTTTCTGCTGAGTGATTATCACATGGTGCTGTAAAAACCTGTTGGTCGCTTGTAACCTGCGGATTTAACAGACACGTTCGAAAAATACATACCACTTATTCCCGACAGACACGCTAGTTTTTTTTCATTCAAATTTTGACGAATTTTTTAAAGTAGAGTCAAAAAGCCCATACTTTTTATCTTCAATTATTCATTATAAAAACTCTGATAAATTGAGACTAAAAAATCAACTTCAGGTGAAATTAAATATGAATATATTCCAAACCAACATTAAAAATCTCATCAGAAGTTTGATCTTCAAATATTTCCGCACGTTAAAATTTAATTTCAATTGAAGTGAAATGTTATTTATATTGACACTTAATACCCGTTAAAATGTATTAAATATTTTTTAAGTAAGATTTCAAAATGCTGCTAATCAAATTTCATTAGATTTGAAATTTTCTGAAGCAGTCAACCAACTCATACCAGAATTTTTACGAAATATTCATAAAATTTATTATTATGTATAAGAATTACGAAATTTAAATTGTTAAGATCAAATTTCATATAAAAATCAACATTGGAATCATTAAAATTACATTGGATTCTTAATTATCTCTATAAATTCATTTTTAATTATTCTGATAATGGCATTTGAATGTTTCAAACTGAAATTAAGAATGTAAATAAATGAAGTTCAAATAAACTTGGGTAACACATACTATTTTAATGAATAAGATTTGATTTAGATTGAAGTAAATCCAAATTATGTTTTTACACATGAAATTAAGATTTTCCATGTAATCAACATTTTTTTAAATTAAATTGGATTAAATTTTCCTGTAGATAATTTGAATCACCAAACTAAATTCTGGAGAAATAATTGAAATCAAATCTGCTATATCTCGGTACTGATTCAATTATCTCATAACAAAATTGAACATCTTCATGAATGATTTTTTTTTCAAATTTAAGTATCTAGGAGAACTAGGTGCAAGACGGGTACGCTAAGGATTTATGATAATGATAATAATACCCAATTGTCAAAAAAGATGGTTTAATTAGAAGCCTTCAACAACGTATTTAACATAAAAATAGAGCCACAAAAAAAACTTATAAAAAATATTTTTCAAAAAAAATTCTTATCTGGCAAAGGATAAGAGGGGGTAGTCTACGGGGAAAAATGGGAATGTATTCCTATTGACTTATATCGCACGTATAATCGGTGTCAAATGTGACATTTTCTTCGATCCCGGCACAAGAATTTTGTGATCACTTCGGGCACAATTTATAGGCAATTCAACCTTCAGGGGAGTCTAAATAACTTTCACCACAGATTAAACGCTCTGAATCATATCCAGCTGTAGCTACAGAAGCATATTTATCATTGTTTTTCTTGTTCTTCCCAGCAACTTTGGCTTTCTTATTTTGTTTAAGGGAAACAGTATTTTTGCAGTCTTCGAGCTCCTTTTTATAGGTAGTGGAGGTCCCACGTCGTCTGTTCTTCCTTTTCGCATTGATCTCGACCCGGGGATTGGGTATCACTTCTGCAAGACAACAAAGTGCAAAGCTACTATTCAAATTACGGAAAAGGTGTTTTAGAGGGACTGCAAGGTAGCTGCCGTACATGGAGTGTCGTAGTTTTTTCAAATGATGTCGCATGTAACGAACTGTGAGCTCTTGTCAGGACTACTACGCAACGGAATATTGTCGTCACCTGAACTTTCAGATTTAGTAGTTGGACGCACATTGTTAGTGTTGGACTGATTACGGTACCCATAGCTTGAAGATGGTAGCTCCTAAAAATGACTTGACAACCTTCCCTATCCCCAAAATATCCAAATATATATATATATATATATATATATATATATATATATATATATATATATATTATTGTAGTGAGAGCCGGATTTTTTGGCCTTCGAGTCGGATACCGCATTTTTAACCTAACCTAACCTTCCCTAGCCCCAAAATATCCAAAAAACAAAAAAAAAATATATATATATATACATATATTGTAGTAAGAATGGAACTTGGAGCCGGATTTTTTGACCCTTCTAGCCGGATACCGCATTTTTAACCTAACCTAACCTCACCTTTTTTTAGTGGGGAGGGTAAAAATTCTTCCAAAGACACCCACTGAAAGTGGGTAGTGTCAGATTCTTACTGACTGAAAAAAGCGCCTCCCCCTATCGTCTCGCTCCTCGCACTGGAACGGCTTTCGCATTACTTCAGTGAGAGGGCTGTCATACTATCCTCATAGTGATGTTTGTATTACTTGCGTCTATGGTCGTGCTCTGTCTTCCATTTCTTTCCTATCAATTATATGTCTTATCATCTTATACGCTATATTCTACCCCTTCTCGCCTGAGACCAATGATGTCATCATACTTCTCGCATCGAACTTCGTTCCAGTTTCTGTTAGGAATCCTGCCCGGATTCTTTCCCACCTGGCGCATGCAAACATCGTATGCTCCGCATTGTCTTGTTCTCCGCAATACGAACAGTCCCCAGTAACCGATCTCATTCGGCTATACAGGTATTTCCTGAAGCAACCATGTCCAGAGATTGCCTGCGTGATATAGTAATCTACCTCGCCAAACGGTCTGCCGATCCATTTTTCAATGTTAGGTATGAGGTGATGGGTCCATCTTCCCCATTTTCCGGTTATCCAACGGTTTTGCCATTGCATCATGAGGTTTGTCCTTGCGGTGGCACTGCTAATCCCTAGGTATTTTTCCCGTCTTTCCTGTACGAGCAGGTCTATTGGAAGTACCCCAGCTATCACCCCTACTGCCTCTGTTGATATCGTCCTATACGCCGAGCATATTCTGATACAGAGTTTGCGTTGGACGCTGGCAAGTTTGGGAACCAGTTTCTTATTGCATGTCACTGAGTACCAGGCAGGCGCAGCATAAAGGATTTGCGAGTGTGTAACACTCAGTGCTCTTCTCTTGGAAGATCTAGCTCCACCAATATTGGGCATAAGTCTGGACAGGGCTGTCACTGTTTTCTCTACTTTCTCAGAAACTTTTGCAATATGCTCGGCGAAAGCCAGTTTCGTATCTAGCCAAACTCCTAGATATTTAACTGCTTTCTTGGGGATTACTACTACGCCCTGTACTTCGAATTGAATCGGATTCATCTTTCTCTTCTTCATAAGTAGAGCAGCTTCTGTCTTTTCAGGGGCTAATTCTAGCCCTTTATGCTCGAGTCAGTTTGATACCCGCTGTAGTGCGATATTGGCTGTGTTCATCAGGGTTTCTTAGGATTTTGCAACTACAACCATTGCAACATCATCAACGAAGGCTATTAACGTAACACCCGCAGATTGCGCTACTCTCAATACTCCATCGTAAATAATATTCCATAGAGTTGGTCCCAAGACCGACCCCTGTGGCACCCCACCATTTATTTCCCTTATTTTTATTTGTTTTGCGTCTGCTTCTCAACTCTTCAAGAATGTTCTGCCAGCTTGCAGTATTGAACGCATTTCTGACATTCAACGTTATTATTGCACAAAGTCTTCGGTGCCCATGAGTATTCTTCTCCCGCTGCCCTGGCAATTTTTAAAACTTCTTCTATAGCGCCCACCGCTTGTTTACCTTCAACGAATCCAAACTGTCGCTCTGATAAGCCGCCTGTTCATCCTATTTCTTTTTTCAGCCTGATCAGGATCAGTTGCTCGTATAATTTTCCCTCTATGTCGAGCAGACATATTGGCCTGTGTGCTGAGGGATTCTCGCTGGGTTTGTCCGCTTTCTTCAAGAGCAACAATTTGTCTCGTTTCCATTCCCTAGGGAATTCTGCTCGGCCAGCTAATCCATTATATACAGTAAGCAATTATTCCGGCTTGTTCACGGACATAACTTTAATTATTTCCGCTGGAATATGTCCAGGTCCAGGAGCCTTATTCACCTTCAATTTGGAGCATGCCATGCGTAATTCTTCTACGTTAAAATTTAGAAATTTCACATCTCTATTGGAGTCAAAGTTTACTTCCTTATACACTGGCAATAGGTGGCCAACAACCTTTTCCATTGTTAGCATGGGAAAGTCTTGTCTGGGCGGGTAGCTAACTACGCTCTTCATGACTATCTTGTAGCCATTTCCCCAGATATCAAAGTCTACTTCATCACATATTGTTTTCCAGCATTCTCTCTTGGATTTTCTAATACTGTATTGTAGTGTTTTCTTGCTCTGTTTATACCCCTCCCACCAACCTAACCTAAACTAACCTAACCTAACCTAAATGTTTAAATTTAAATGGGATTTTGGGAGGAGCTCATGACTAGTAGATGAGATTACGGTATCATGAGATTGGGGCACTTGCCTCTCTTCTGTAATAATTATGTTCGTCCTTCCCACAGCAAGAAAATCGGCATCAGTGAATGTCTTTGGCCATATGTTGTATTTGCGAAAGCCATTAATTACTGTGGACATTGTGGCGACTCTTACAAAAGCTTTTCCGAAAATTTCGGCAATTTGAAACACGATTATGCCTCCACCTGGATTAGATCTAAGCCAAGCTATTGCCGCTTGGTCATAATTTACCTCATGCACTATACATCCAACAGTTGGAGCCTGTGTGTGCAATGAGGTGGAAAGCAGATTATGATGACTCCATTTTTTATATCAAGATTAATTAGCTCTATATTTTTAGTACGTGTTGAGTGGCCGTCTAGTAAACAATAGTACACGATTCTCTTTGCCTGCTGCACTGAATTGGATAAAACGTTTAAACCACAACATAAATATTTCTGTTGTCATCCACCCGCTAGGACTGGAGTGAGCAGTTGTTCCTGATGCTGATTTATTTAATAATTCTACTTTCGATCAAATTGTAAATTCTGTCGGGCTCTAATTCATATTTATCCAATACTTCACGCAATAGTCCATAGAACTTTGCGACTGAGACTTTATTAAAACCCATAGCTCGGGCAGCTGAGATAGCTTCAGATTTTCTTATAGCTAAGTCTTAATATCGTTTTTAAATACCCTGCATCCAGTCGACGTCCGCCATTTTGGTTGTTGGGTTAAATGTATGTACTTTACCATTTTTGACGGGAAGCCGGTAAGCTGAATTTCTTAGTTCTAAAGTAATAAGTCCATATAATATGGCTTCCATTTCTAACAAATATTTGACAAGCGCATTTCTTCTTTATGACTGAACATAGTTTGAATTGGTCCTAACGGCAAATTTCATTTCATTTTACCTTTGGTCCTAATAGCGTTGACGTGTCTCTTCAAAGTGGTTTGCGGTACTTTATACTCTAGTGCAGCTTCGCGATAACCTATTCTTCTGGTCAATACTTTTTCAACCACTTTCTTTATGCTTTCTCTCCTTGTTTTTTTTCGAACCATAATACTGCCAAAAACATTTCCATAAGTTTTTCTTTACACAAAAAATAATTGAATCGCTTGGAGAGAGAGAGTGTGTAAGAAACCACACTTCCTTCGATTTTAATCAAAATATATAACCAGTATCATCTGGGGTAAGATGGGGCCTTCTGGGGCAATCATACCCCGTCTAGCCCCAAAAGTCCGTTAAAACAAAAACAAAATTTCACCTGTTTTCTATAGCTCTCACAAGGAAATTTTATTGGCAAAACTTACCTAAGACTTTTTATTTGGCCTCAAAATTAAGATCATTAACATGAAGTTGCTGACCAATCACAACTAACGAACGCTCCGTGACGATCGGATATTCCGGTGATACTAAACAATAACGTCAGGTAGCATACTATAGGTATCCACGCACGTTAATATTTAGTTTAGCATGCCTTGACTCATGACCCCGTCTTGCCCTTAGTTCCCCTAATAATTTCACATATTAAATGATATTTAATTGAGTCTAATGTAGTTCAAAATAAGATTCATTTAAATTAACATTGACTTGGAATTACATATTTACCTTTGTTAAGATGAATCTTCAAACAAATGATATTTTTCTACATTGAATTCAAATTGAGATAATATAAACAATGTTTCAATAGAATGCTTCAAAGTGTCCTAATTTTTCATTGTTGTGTAATTATTATTTATTGGATAACGTTTAAAGTATACTTAAATAAATTATTAAATAAATAAAAATTTTGGGAATTGAATGTAATCCAAACTTAAGTGACTTGAAAATGTTTTTATTGAAATTGAATACCTTTAAATTGAATTCCAATATAGGTACTGTTATTTTAAAATGAAGTTTTGCCATTGTGAATTTGATAAAACGTAGTTTTGATGAAAACTACTCATTGAAAATGAACATTTTCAAGAAATTGCTATTAAAATCGATTTAAGCAATAAATCAATCAACTAAGATCAAATATCGACGGTTCAGATTTGGATACCTCGTAAATACATTGTGATAAACTTTACAGGAGAAGCATAAAACTGTTTTTAAAATTATAGTTGCAATATATTTTTAAGATTTGAGTGATATTGTTTTAAATTAATTATTGAAGATGTTTTCAAGCAAGTTAAAGTTATGACAAACTAGCTTTGTCTTATAATATAATGCGGATGCATTAAAATAAGAACAAAGTGTGACAGATTAAACATCTTGAGTCAATACTGTAGTTTGACCCTACTCTCCCAATCACTTGTCATTTCTCTTTTCTCTTTTCTTCTCTGGCTAACTCCTTCCTCATTTTGGGCCTTTCAACATCCGAATTTATTTCGATAATCTTTTTGTAAATTGAATGTTATTTGATTCAAAGTTTTTTTATTATATCGTATTTATTAGCAATCAAAACCAAAGTTCTATAAGCTAATTTTTTGACTCTGTAGCATGTGGGTTCTCAAATTGGCATGGCGAGGTCTTCTCCAGCGATACGACCTCTTTAATTCAGACGTCTATCAGTTTGGCGTTCTAGTAGGTGATGAAGTAAGGGGTCGCTATGTGACTCTAGCCTTTGACGATGTCTTGTGCTTTGTTCCATGATTACGTCCTGTGCGAGCGGGATTTTTAGATCTTCTTGGAGTGTGAGATTTGAGACGTACCAGGGTGCATCAGGCATCATGCGTAGTATTTTGGCTCCTTTGTATAATGGTTGTGTTTGATTTGCATATACACCCCCAAAGTTGGATGTCATACATCCAAATAGGCCTTATGACGTCTCTTTCTATTTCAATATATGGAGGGTCGTTGTTGGGAGTAAATGATTGGGCTAGATGCTTGGCAAATAACACTGTGTTTTCCTCGTCGCTTCTTGCCCACTGTAAAGTTCTCCCCGTTCATTTCTAATTGGAGGTACCTAGGTTTTAGGTTTTTAGGTGTTTTTTATTCGTTTCCATATTGAGTTGTCATACCGATTTAGATTCGTTATATAATATGTTAATGATCTTTCTTGTGCTTCTTTGAGATTAGATTCAGATGATTTCTTAGTCTGTTTAGTGTGGTTTTATCTGCTGGGGCATGGGTTCGGTGCCATTTTGCTCTCGCTTTCCTTTTAAGTGCTACTAACTTTTTAATTTCAGTTGTGAAGTTTGTGCGTGACATTTTGTGCGGCGTCTGTGAGTGTGTAGTTTAAGGCCGTTAGTGTTTCATCTATCACCCTTATTGTTTTAACACTTACTTGGAGGTTGATGTCCTCTTCTAGTTTGGTGCGGTATTCTTCCCAGTCAGTTCTCTTATTGTGCAGCCTTGGTGTTATTGTTTTGTAAACTATCAAGAAACTGATGGTTGCTATAATTGGAGAGTCGTCGGAGGAGCGGTCGTAATTTGGCATGACTTCCATGTACGCAGGATATATATTCTCTGGCTGGTTTGAAGAATAAGTTGTGTAATGTGGAATCATAAGGTTAGTTCGATTTGTGAAGTGAATTTCACTTATTAATAGAATGTCAATTTCATTGTGTAGTAGAAACAACTCAACCTCGTTTTTGTGCCGTGGAAGCCAATTGGCCTTCCACTGTGGTATTTTAATGAAGCTATTGAGTTTTTGTTATGAGTGGTGATAGCTTGTTTAGGCCCATGCTGTTTTGTTCTAATAGTTGTTGAAACATATTTTTGAATTCTTCTATGAATTTGTTCATTATGTCGTTAATATTTGTCTGTTGTTCACTACCATTTCTTAATGCATTAATCTAGCTATTATGTGGTTGTTTGGATAATGGATTTTGGGTACTGGTATCGCTGCATCCTTAGTACGTCTAGTTATTATCTTGTTGATATTCGATTGTATATTCATACGATTGTTGGCATTGTTTGATCTGAATAGATTATGGTAAAATTCGCAGCCCTTATAGTTGGCTCGATGGGCTCCATCACATAAAGCACACCTAGCAGAAGTATCTTTACTATTTTTGCAGGCTCTTGTGTTGTGTGCTCCGCGAAATTTGACGCACACAAATGGTCTGTTACAGAATGATCTATAGTGACCCTACTGCTGACATCTCATGCATTGTGTTATAGCTTTTGTTGTTTTACTCGGTTTGATTTGTATAGCTCTATTTTGTAGGTTTGACAGTTTGTAGATGTCTTTTTTGTTACCTGCTGGCTGTAAATTAACGAACAAGATGTTCAAAGGTTCTTCGGTTGTTCGAATTTTGCAATTTATCACATTTCTGACCTTATGTCCGTTTTTGGCTAGCTCTAATTTTATTTCTTCGATGTCTGCCGTATGGTGTAGATACTTGATGGCAATTCTGTAAGCACGCTCTTCTTTAGGCTGGTAAGTGTGGTGTACTATATTTTTTGTCCCTCGTGTATTTTTTATTTTCCTATACGTGTCTGGTGCTGCGCAACTTATCTTTACCGTGTTTCCTACTAAGGTTTTGATGATGTATTGTGTGTTTTCTGCTATTGCTTTACGTTGTTCTAACATTTCATTGTATTTAATACACCGTAGACGTATATTGGAGGCGGTTTTGGTGTTTGGTCTTCTTCATCTTGACGTGTTAAAACACTAAACTTGCTATTTTTTACTGTCTCTGTGGGTCTATTGGCTGCAGCAATTTTTCTTCTTTTTTAATTTTTTCTTTTCTATTTTCTTTAGAAATATTATTTTGCTCGTTCTCTTCAAAACCTATGAATTCCTCGTCATTGATTGATTACATTCTCTATTAGCATTGGCTGTTATTTTCATGTAATATTGGTTGAACGGAAGATTGAAGTTGATTAAGTTACGGTGTGAGAGTATTTTAGGATGGGACACTCTGTATAGTGCATCCATTATTTATAGACGACGTTAGTTGGTTATAATTAATTCCTTGCCCATTAAAGGCTGCTGTTGAATTCATTTTTAACTGATTATAGTTATTAGTAAGTTGACTAGTTTTTATCACTGCACTGAAATCGATAGTTTGTTTTGTTTTGATGATTCACATTTTTCTCGTAGCGCTGTTAATAACGGGAGTAAAACACATCTGTACACTACGAAATTCAAATGAATAATAATTCAAAGCTGCAACAAAAATTTCAAATAGATTATTTTGAACTTCAACATAAATATTAGAGAATGTGTACGTCGAATATAACCTGAGGTTAATGTTCCTTGTAAGTTCAATCCATAAAGTTTAGGTATTTGCCATATTATCACTGGAATTTCGTTCAAACAAAGGATATCAATATCCCTGAAATAATAAAAATGAAAAATCTATGTTCGATCTTCTTTCTAATATAGCTTCAATTGAAATTAAATTTATTTTAATTACGTTGAGCAATTGTAATCAATTTAAATGTGTTAACCAATTTAAATTAATTTAGAAGAATAACTTCATTTCCAGTTTTAATTTTGTCTGTATTGAATTGAATGCAAATTTTATTGAAATTGGGAAATAATTATTTTGAATTTGAATATTTGATTTAATTTAAATTGATATGATTTAAAAAGGTTTTTGGTACATATAGTTAGTACCGGTTTTCTATAAACAAAAAATTTACCTAAAAATAAAGAAACCAGCGTCTCTTCGATAATAAGCATTATTTTGAAGGATGTAGAAACATATACATACATTATGTGTGAAATGTCAAAGTATTTTCAGAACTACTTAACATTGTGTCCTGTTCACTTAGTGGCAATATTTTAAGCAAAAAAGTACTATAATGAGTATATATATTATTATTGTTGTAGTTAGATTTTAACATGTGATCTCCTAAATGTAAATTTTGCAAGAGAGAAAGATAGAACTATTTGACGGGTTCTAACTTTTTACCGATGCAGAAAAAAGCCAATAAACGAACAATTCGTTCTCGCAAAAAATTTTACAAAAACAATTATGTGGGCTAGTAGAATTTTTGTAACAGAATACATACCAGTCGAATATAGTTCAAACCAATCGAAAGATTTAAAAATGTGTAACTGTCAATTTTTATCAAAAAATTGTATATATACTAGACGTAACTATTGTTTTTATGTAACGGAATACTCAATTAAACCAAGTTTTTTCTTTAAGGAGTTGATTATCCTAATTTTTAAGTCTTTCTATGCATTTATTCCAATTACATTGATTAACAAAATTGGTATTTATATATGTGCTGCCTACATTTTTGAAACGATACAGGTAGAGTATGTCTAACCATATCTGCTTAATGAACTCAACTTTTTTTCTCAAAGTATTACAGTCTCTTTTGATAAATCATAGGTATTTACGAAAACTTGATCGGGTTAGTGATCTAGAACGGACTTTTGTAATTTTGCGTTGGTTTACTTGATCCGATGGAACTAACCTCTTCCGAAAAGTTGAATAGGTTATGGAACGAGTTAATTCCATTTAACCCTACTAGAGCGGTATGGTAACTTGGGTTATTGTGTGATTACTATAAACAAAAATTCTAATTTTGTTATATACATAAACTCTCACATGAAAAATGAAAGTAGTAGAAAATTTGTAGCACTTCGCTTTATATCACTTAGCTCAGAAATGGTTTCTAGAACAATATTTCGGATATTACAACCCTTGACGTAAATTTAAGAACCCAGTACTTGATCCAGGTTAGATTTCCGTAAATAGGTACCGCATAGGTTAATTAAATAGTAATACTGCTTTGACGTTTCTCCAGGGGACATGAAACTTCAAATTTACTTCCTCTTCTTATATGTTTGTATTATCTTCTTCGTTATATTCGCCCATTTATATTATAGTTTCTGGTTCACACATTTTTCTTCAAAATGTTGCCAGGCGAACATTATTCCGATAAGATTTAACTCATTACTCTAACTCTAGTATAGTACTTCATTTTAGTCTACATTCGTTCGAATTTGGATCATTTTAGATTTTACGTCAATAAAAATCTTTCACTTACCGTAACATGGGGATACTTTGATCAATTTTTTTTCAGACTTGAATAACTGGTCTTTAACAATCAATACAGGTGAACTAAAAATCATGATTAATCGGTTTTACCCAATTAACATATCCTGAAGATATGAAATTAAAAAAATAAGTATTTTCTGAGATAAAAAATAAAAACCATGTGATCAAAGTTATACTGGTATTGGGGATACTTTGATCGCCATTGCTTTTATATGGAATATTAAAGTAACCCCACTGGAATGAACAAAAAAACAAAAAATAAAAATCTGCGGTTGATATTTTAGGTTGTGCTTTGATCGGATGAAAACAAATAAGTTATGTCAAATATTCATTTATTCAGTGAAAACAAAATGTAAACTTCTATACAAAAATAATGCAATTAAGGCACATGAACACATATATAGTTTTTAGTCCTTGAAAAAAATTTTTACCACAAATGGGTAAGTACGTACGAAAAAAAAAATAAACATGTCTGTCTCAAATTCATAGAACGAATTACCATCAGAGTCGATATTCTCTGAATGATTGGCCTGGATCTTGATTACATCTTCACTTCTAATCACGAAGATATCGTCGGCAATGAATTTAAGTTTTCTTTTATTTTTCCAATGGATTTCATTCCCACGACAACAATTTCTGGTACCACTTCTAAAATCTTACACATGTATTTGTATGTATTTTCCCTCGTTGTGAAGAAAATTATGTCATAATAAACTGACCAACTTCAAATCTATCAGGTGCTTCTCCACTGTCAAATACCAGTCGGGCATATATTCTCTAGCTGCGTGATCCTCTTCATTCTGCGTTGAAGTGGAGGGTAACACATCATCACTATTATTATTATCTGTCGTCCCATAATCAACCCCCTCTGTCGATATACTACATCCGGGTGCAACAGCCAGCCTATTTTTCTTCCTCTGTGGCCGACTTGGGCCACCAAATCTTTGCTCTTTTAGCAAAGCAATTAGTGCACTTTTAACCTCATTTGTCAGATTTTCTTGTTCAGTTTCCTTTGGTAATTTCTTGAATACTTGCTGACGATCTAAAGGATAGATACCAGAAGAACGAAATCAGCGTATCAAGTTTCGTCTGATGGCCGATGAGTTGCATGTGTCTTCCCGTGGCTGATTGCAAACTCTTGCAGCTATCGCGTTTATGTCAATTGAAATTTTTTTTCAAAAGACTGGTAAATGTATCTTTCGAAACAGTGGACAATCGTAAATTTTGTAATTTCCATTCTGACAGTGTCTTGCGACAAGCTTCTTTCATTGGCCGAAAGAACCCAACGTCTAGCGGCTGGCACATGTGTGTGGAGTGAGGGACTAAACAGATGAAATCTATATCATTTGCCGCACACATGTCTATTACGTCAACATCCATATGAGAGTATAGGTTGTGACCAGTAAGAGCCTTTCGGTCTTCTAAACGTTTGGCATGCGGTAAGAAAGAGCTTTGAAACCAGTCTCTGAAAGTAAGGCCGCTTGACGTGCGATTGAACCGTGTGCCTGAACTACAACATAGTTTGTCGCAGCAAGGAGGTCCTCGTATATCGTATACCATTTTCCTTCCATAAAAGTGAATACTCTTGAATACAACGTAATGAGGTAACAATGTGTCGTTCGTTGAACCACATATCATGATAGTTGAGCAGCTCTTCGACTGATTCATAATTCTCTCTGGATATTTCACGCCTCGTCTGTAAACTCCTTGTTTTTTTCCAGGGTCATCTGATAAATTTGATTCGTCGTAATTGAATATGGTGGAACTTGGTAAGTCCTTAATTGATTTTTCCAAGTTGTCATAAAATACTCCTAGAGTTTTTATGGATACTGCGGCCCTCGCTCGCTTTATGTTGGTGGCCAATATCTGTCCAAACGAGTTTGTATGCCTATTTAAAAGACTGTATGCCCAGTCAACTCCAGGTACATTATTCACGAACGTGTTTATCGTTATCCCTTTTCTGTCCAAATAGTACTTCGCCATCATCCTTATAAGATTCAATGGAAAACCCCAATCTGAACATTTGGCTGCTGTTTGAAGGATGTCCTCTTCTTTTTGCTTACTGGAAACCGTTGGACGGCCAGGAGTTCGTCCATGTTTCCTTTAAATTTATTATAGAGTGTGCCAAATGGAATTCCAAACTGCCTAGATGACACACGTAGTGACAAACTGCCATCGAGCACTGCTTGGAGAGCCGTCTCCAACTTCTCAGATAAATAATCTCGGTATTTTCGGTTGCCAAGTAATCGATTATGCTTACGTGGCATTTCTGAAATGAACGAAAACAATTTCATGCTCAATTGTTCATGAGATCTATGTGATGGGGTAACATTGAACACTCGGTCAATGATACACCAAGTCTTGATCAAAGATACCCCCTGAATTGAAATTCCACACAGAAGAAAAACTAATTATAATGGAGAGTAGGTATTGCATGCATAACACTTCTAAATATATATTTGACCCTCATGAAATAGATTTATAATCTAAATATGAAATCTCACCAATGTGGATATAAAGTTTACCAGCCAAAATAAATAGTAAAATTCAGCTGCAAACCAAAACAACGGATTGAAGCGACGATGCTTCTTATTTCGACGTTTGCAACCGACAGTCGATGTAGCGAACAAGCGAACCTATCGATGCTACTACCTACGCAAACAAAAATTTGTTACTTTGAAAAGCAGCGGCGCGCTGTGGGGTTCGAACAAATGATGAAGTTTCGATCAAAGTATACCCAGAATTTAAAGTATCCCCATGTTACGGTATGTCGTTTTCTAATAATATTCGGACCATTTAAGGGTCCTTCCTCTTCAAACAATGTGTTACGAGAGATATATTCCCGAGCATTAATTGGGACGTCAAGATATTTCATTTTTGTTGATTATTAAAAAATTCACGTTCCATTAAATTAACGTGGAGGGAATCCATGAAAAATGCTCGCGCAAAGTATATGCAGCACCTGGTATAGCAAAAAAATGGTGAGTAAAGGAAAAATCATCAAATAATTTAGACGAATACCACTTAACATATTAAAGATACTCCTTGCACTCATATTATTTAAAACTATTTATTTATTTTTATAACATCTAGTAAATTAATTCATAAATTCTAGGATCAACAAGTTTAGTATATAAATATAAACAAAAATGTATTTGTTACAAAAGTTTTAAAAGCTCTTCAAAAAATTTCCATGCGTTAGATTATCTGAAAATTATTAGAAACGCTTAGTTTAGATTGTCAATGTGGAAAAATCTTTTCATATTTTGAAAATTTGTTCAAGAATTGGCTTGTTATAAGTAAGATATCTGAAATACCATGATTCTCACAAACACAATAATTAAAAGAACAACTTTAAAAATAGTAATGTGCCTCAATAGTTTTATATATAATATTGTAAATCAAATTACAATCTGCCTTCATATAAGTTCTATAGTAATTGTTCAGTAAGAGTTTGATTTAACCAATGGTTTAAATACAGAGACATAAATATATTATTACTTATACGCAGTTGTAACAGATCGTATTACTGTAAACGTAGAAATTTTCGAAATGGATTATTACGATTTTTTACAAATGGAGAGTGCCAGAGTAGCGTCGATATATCTATCTCCAAATTTGCTAAATGACAAAATAATCAGACGAAATAAATTAAATTTTCACACAATGGCTTCATGAACATTTATTACTAGAATCAATTTTTATTGGTATTCAGCTTTCTTCCAATGCTGTTGGGAATAAGGAAGACATACAAAAAAACTATTATTTGTATTCAGCAGTTATCGAATGGTATTAAGATTTTTAACATAAAAAATTATCCTTAAATTAACGTGTATTCTCATTTACACTTAAAATTATGTGGAAACAGTCTGGACAACAAACAGTGCAATTTATGATTAGAATAAACTTTTTAAATACAGTGGCGGCTCCTCCATTAGGTCATTGCGTCAATGACCTCCCATTAAAAAATAATTTAAAAAAATATTTAAATGGCTATTTAAAATAATTAAATATACCTACTATACATATAATATGGTATTTCTCTTAAATAAAATTTATCTAAAACGTTTCAAGACCCCGTCTAAACATTTTTCAAGACAACCGTGTAAACATTATTCCGCAGCAAGTACCTACATCTCTGTGAAAACCAAAATCGCAAATCGGGCTGCTGTCCATCGTTGACCTCAAGGCGTTAAATGGGGACGGAATTTTCCGAGCGCTGACAATATTCCTGACGTGAGAGAAACACGCCCGAAGTTTACATGTGTTGGGTCAAAAGCCTGGGTTAATATCGACGATGAATCGACTTACGTCGATGAGTAGAGGGGTTGGCAGGCCGCGCTATATTTTGATTTAAAAGAAGCCATTTGAAGCCAAATAATGAGTTGTGTTTTGACGTAATAAGTTTATTGTTATTATTTTGATTTTTGGTTAGTTTTTTGAGGGCTTGTGTTTTAATTATTTGGTGCTATTTTATTTTACGCCTTTTATCATGTCTGTGGTGTTAATGGGTCAAAATTTGAGTACTATAAGTAAACTAAATTTTGAAAAACTATTGAAACTAAAGGAAAGTGGTCGTCCTCTTCCAGATTTAAAGATTAAACAGACTAGCATAGACAAAAAAATAGAAGTTCATCGCAATTTTCGCAGGTCTATGTATGATTTGTCTGATTGGATTTGTGGATGTGAAGTAAGTGATGCATTATACTGTTTCGTTTGTCTGCTTTTTTCGAATAATTCTTTATTGTGTAAAAACGGTGTCCAAGACTTAAAACATTTAAAAGAGAAAATAAAAAAAAATAGTTTATCGGCTGACTATATGAAATGTGCCGTGAATTTTGCTACAATCGGTACTGTGGGTATTCGTTCTCAATTAGACAATGCTTATAGACAATCGGTAAGAGTTTTTAATGAAAATGTGTCGAAAAACAGATATATTATAAATAAAATAATTGATTGTGTGTAAATTTGTGGGGCGTTTGAATTTGCTTTACGAGGGCATGATGAGACAGAATCTTGTGTAAACCCGGGAATATTTCGTGGACTTACCTATATATTTTGTTTCAGAGCTGGATCCAATATTCAAAAAATACTTGGATATGGCTACGATTTTTAAGAGTACTTCTAAAACTGTACTAAATGAATGACTTGAGTCAATGTTATCGGTGGCTCAAGAGCAACTTAAATTGGACATTCAGTCAGCCGAATATATCGCAGTTCAGGTGGATGAAACTATATAGTGACGTGATATTGGTGAAAAAAAATATAGACTCATTTAAAATGTCAATTCAAAAAGTCGGAGACCATATTATATTAAATGAAATATTTCCCGAAGCACCTTCATCTTCTTCAACACTTGGTGCAAAAGACCAAGAAAAAATGAAGACTTTAAGCGCCAAGTTGCTTTGGAGGTTTGCGAGATAATAATTTCTGAAATTAACCACCGCTTTAGTTTCAGTGATCATGTAGTGATTGACCAGTCATTTTACTGCGACCAGTTCGAACAATATAAAATTAATTTTCCAGATCATATTCTTAAGTCAGTAAGAGAAACATTTTCTAGTATTAATTAATTAAAACTAAAAACTGAACTTCAACAATCTCTCCGAAACTGTAAAATTGTTGACTATTTGATGTACATTACCAATGACAAGACAGGAGAGATTGCCGGCGTTAGCTATGTTAAGCATACAAAAGCAATTTGTAAATAGTATTCATAATCATAATGAAAGGGTTACTGATCACTTTGCAAATACAAAAGATGGAATGCTTCACTAAAATTTTAAAACGATTTAGACTAATTATCATTTAACTTTGTCATATTTAATATGTATAGAAATAAATAAAATATACATAGTTGTTTTTTAAGAGAGCATTATTTTTATATAAAACAAGCGTGACCCAAAACATTTTTTTGCCTCTCTGGCTTCAGAAAAGAACTCCACAAATTTTGCGTTTTTAACGATTTTAACGACTTCTGGGTAGGAATTGGACGTGGTTTTTCGAAAAATTTCCGCCAACGGCGAATAGCCCTCCGTGGGGCTGGTCAGTGTCGTTCTGTATTTTAAGATTTTGGTCACATCACTTATGACCCCCTATAAAATTAACCACGAGTCGCCACTGTTTAAGTGTATACAGGTTATTGCATAATTGAATAGATAGGTAGACTGACAGTCTTAAGCACATATATAGATAAACTAGAGAGACGAATCTAATAACTGACTTATACAGACATACGAAACGACGAAAACACAGACACAAAAATACATAACCAGTAAAATTCGCCGGGTTCCCATGAAATCGTGGGGAATGCGAAAACATGTCTACTGTTCTAATCAGTGGAGGTAGCCCAGTGTCAACCAGACTGTCGTGAATGGGATTTTCTAGAAAGAATACTAGTACTTCTTTTTGATTGACGCACTTCCTCGTGGGTGTTTGGGGGAGGTGAAAATGAATAAGAGCTGGGGATAGCTGGGAACTAAAGGATATATCTCATACATAACTCTAATTGAATATTGATGGAAGAATAGAAAATATCCAGGAAGAATGAATTTGAAATATTGCAAAAAAATAATTGTATTGAGAGTAATAAAAGAGAAACTTCATCATAATGTATCCAATGGGGAACCTAAATTTTTTAATCCAACACGTTTGAATATAAGAAAGGCGTAAATAACAATATAATTGTGTCTTTTTGCAAAAAATATACCGAAGAAAATCATACCGCTGAATAATAAATAAATACAAGAAACAACAATAGAAATAGTGTTATTATATCAATAAATAAAATATTTTTAACAGTTGTTCTTTCCTGCAATAGAAACAATATTTTTATAATTAGTTAAATCGACAGTACTCAATTTTATTATACCATAAAGTTGATTCTCGAAACACAACTGATTCTAATTTCTATAGCCATAGTATGAACCAACGATAAAAAATTGTTCTTTGTACTTCTATAGTTAGAAAAACATATACATTAATATGTAGACAGGTGGTCACTGCCATAGTTTTATTTCATTTTTACATCTGTAACATCTATTTCATTCCTCCATTCTTGAACACATCCCCCCTTCTCAATATATTAGCACCGATCTCCTTTAGTCCATGTGCGGTTTTATTTTTTTATTCACATGCATGCATTTCCAGCTCTTGAGTTATTTCGAGTTATTAATTGTAAAATATGACCTCATATTGACTATAAAAATTCGGTTATAGTTAGTGGGAGTGATACCAATAAATCCTCGTGTAAGGACTCTGTTTGAGATGTTCTACGAGTTTCCTCTTTTGTCGATACCTAATCAATTTAGTTCAAATCAGCATATCTTTCCTAATTCCTCGAAAGATCTATCGTTATAAATACAGATCCATGAAAACAGATTAAGAATTGATGATAACTCTAGAACTCATGCAAAACACTAGACTGCCCCTTATTAATGTTTTGAAAAATGATATTTTGGCCACTAATATGCTATGTTTTATGGTGATTACGTCAGAAGATTCAGAGGAGTTCAATGGAATGATCCCTTTAGTTTCAGCTCTATTCGATGGGGTCGGGTATTAAAGTTCAACAAGTGCTGAACTTTGTTCACTAGTCATTGTTACTTCAATATTACCCAAAATAACGTAACAAGCATTGTTGGTTTCTGGGGTAATATAGTCAACTGGAATTTTCAAAGTAGACATCATTAGTTATTCTTCTACTGCTCAACCTGTCAAACGCCATAAATATCATAAACTCTGATCCAAGAATGAAATAGAGAAAATGATGTTGATAAAGTCTCGGTAACCACAGACACAATTAGAGTATGTGCTTTTCAATAAATATATGATGAAAGTATTTCGAGATTCAACCGATTATACAGTGTCTTCAATAAAATAATAGATATTCAATTTATACATATACATAAATCAGATAAATGGTGATGGTATTTGCCCGATGATTCTTGATATGATCTACCGTTTTTATACATATATTCTATATATACAATTAATTAGAATTTAACTTTTTTATACAGGGTCTATACACCTACCTACATGTTATAACATTTGAAATGAATGACCAAAAACCGCGAAACGGAATGCCACATTTTTATTTGAATGTTTTTGTTCTCATTATAATATTTTTAATAACAATCATTAACGTCCATCCAACTAACACAAGAAGTTGTGATTACAAATAGTTTTGGTGAATATTTAAGAAAAATGACTTCGTCTTCTTCTACCGCCACTTTGTTTTGTTCCACTTCTGCCACTTCTTGTTTTCCTTACTCTTTTTTCGTTATTGCTTAAGTAGAGTAGAAAATTCACGCAAGATCCATGTGACAGCATTCTAATGATATATATGGACAGTAGAAGTTAACTATTATTTATCCTAAAATGCTTATAATTCTCTTTTTTGTCCCCATTAAAACAGACCTACATACTATGTTCTATGCATTCTCCTATAGTAGTTTTGAGCAAATTTCTCTAAGAGGCTAATCTCTTCTTTTACCTGATACAATATGATTTAGCTGCAAAAACTAACGTAACATTCTTTCCAAATTCAGTTTTTTATTCTACTGGAGAATTCTAATGCGTGTCTGCTTCATTCTACCTATTTATTAAGACAAAGAGTTGATCTACTTATTGCCTGGTTGAGTTCAAAAGCTAGTACCTCACCAGATTCATATTTTGGGGTTACTATACTATACTATAAACTGATTGTAGTAATTTCAATTACAAAAATTTTGTTATTAAAACGATGCTTAAGGCGTTAATTGTTGTTTTTAAAATATTACTTTTAACTGGTTATAAAATTTTGTCGTCGAAACTGATCTGATTAGATATCGAATCTGTATAATATATTCTTTTAAACACTACTCTGCACTAATAGTAGCAGACTAATAGTACCGTAAATGAGAAAATCTTAAATAAGCTAGGTGTTTAGAAATCTGTCACTTTTCTATGGAGACCAGAACAAAGCTGATACAATGACAAGAGCAGATGAAACTACTTATATTCCCCGAGCCCTATTGTGGAATCAGCAGCAACGTATTGTTTGTAAAACAATGGAGAGAAGGAAATGTTAAGAAAGCGGAATTAACAAAACAAAACAGTTCTTTGGGATTACAACCAGAGGAGATCAGATGACTGAACTGACTACATGAATGCGTCATAAATGAATAAATTACGTATATTGTGGAATCTTGAAAGCTTATTCTTAATTAAAGATACATCTAAAGATGTAGTAGTGTTTCATATAAGCAAATTTTGTGAGGAAGAATATCTATATACTTTCATATTGCGTTTTTAGAACATAATACCTGACATGACACAAAATAAGAATAAACCCCTTAGTAATTCAGGATCTAATAGGTATTCTAAACTTCTTAAATGAAGGACAAGAAGAGTCGGTAAAACAATTAGAGGAGTATCCAGTTATATGGAATGTAAAGAGGAACAAAGATATTCTAGCTTGCTTTGAAAGCTGACTTACTTTCAATATCTACGATATAAATAAGTATGGTGGTTTCATTAAAAAAACAATAAACTCCTCTGATTTACGAAATCTTGGAACAGTTTCAATTAGACGACATCATTATATGACTGTCGCATATTTATTTCGTTAAAAATTTTATTTTCCAGGATTTTTTCAAATAGAACCGAACCTGAAATATTAATTTCAGGATTTTTTGAGTCATTCATTTCAAAGACCGCTGGTGTTGGTACTCATTTTTTTTACCATACAAATAAAACAGTACACAACCTGCAACAAATAAGATAAGGTTTTGAGTTTCAGCGAAGTTATATTTATGATTGGTTGTTGATTTAATTTTTCGAATATTCTGGAAAAAATTGTAAAAATTTGAGTAATTTTGTCGATATATTTAAAAAACGATTTTTTTGAAATGCGTGATTGAGAAAGTGATAATTGAAAACATTGAAATTGAATTCTAATAATGTGTATATAGGTTGAATTAATTTACCAAAAGTTTTGATGATTTTATTGAATTTAATACAATTTTTTTTGTATTTTCTTCAACCAGTTCTTCTACATTTGCTTAAACGTAATTTTTTTGAATTATAATAACCGTAATAGGGGAAATTTGGGAAATTAAAATATAAAAGTTATTTCCGCGACTATTCCATTTATGTCTATTTAGTAAATTCAATGCAAAATTATACGGGGTTTGTTACCCCTCGGTCTCTGTAATTAAAAATGTTTATAATGAAAAAAGTTTTCTTTTCAATATGGATGTCATTTTTTCAATAATTCGTTGAATATTTCAAATGAGATTGGAACAGAAAACTTTATTCTTGTCAGGAATAGAAAAATAACGTTTAGAAAACACTTAAGGGAACATTTTTATTTCTAGAATAAATTGTATAATCAGAATAATTTTCATTTGTTAGGTTGGGTGCCCTTTATATACCTCAAATATTATTTCCTGAGAGGCCAACCTGTCTGTTTAGTTCATCCTGAATTAGTGTGTTTTCAAAATAAGTATTTTAAACGAACCATTAAACAAAGTTGATCTCATTAGTGGATAAATTATTTTAAAAAATCGTTTTCTCTCAAATATTAGAAAAAATTGCTCAAACTTATAAAACACGTTTTAATATTAATATAAATGTAAAGGTTAGGACAAAATGTAAATTGTAAATATTAATTTTTGTCATTTAGGTCCCGTCAAAACTATAAATAATGTACTAAAGAACCAAATCTTTTTGTAAATGTGTTTGTTTATACTAGAATTGTTTGTATACGATTAATTTAGTGAAAAGCGAAATTCAACTTGTTCATAAAAGGTGTAAAATCTAAATGCAGGCCTACTGAAAAATGTTGCGCAAATGAAAATAATATCAGTTATAAAAAACTACCAATATTCTTTTCACACAACGTACAAAAACCTCAAAAACCACAAGAAGATAATGAAAATAAGAGAGTGAGCTTATAAACGCGCGTAAATGTGAAATGTTTATCTTAGTTACTTTGTGGGTATGACTTCTATTTATAGGACAATTGCTTGTTCCTTGCATTGAAATAACTATAATAAGAATTACTTTCTAATGATTTCTACTGATTTATCTATATTTCTTTAGCTTATATTGATCTCCACTCCATGTGTAGTTTTTGTCTATCTTTATAACCATCTTTTTCTCAATTTTTCTTGATTTGCATATGCCTCTCTCTGTTTCTTTAGGGTGGTGTCATCTTCATAATTCTAGGTTTCACTATTTCTTAAAAGGAAGTATTGCTTCTTCTTCCCCTTATCTAGTTGCCTTCTGTTGACAAAGCGGATCTAATAAACTGATAAACTGGCTTTTAAATTGAGTTTTCTCGTTATTCTCCATAATTCCCTATTCTTGATTTTATTTGGCATATATTATTTCCTGGGTAGAAAAGAGGTATCCAAGTAAACGAAGCTAAAGCTTTATAGAACGATATACTGTCCAGTTCTTACATATAGTTGTAAAAACTGGGTCCTTACAAATTCACTCAAGAGCAAACTACAAGCAGAGGAAATGAAGTACTTACATAAAGTGAAAGGAGTAACTAGAAGGGATATTAGTCCGGGAAAGTAAGGAAGTTGAACATCAAATGTTTCCCAGCGCTGGTAAGATATATCGACCCAGCATCACTCTCTTAGATTGTCTAATAATTTCCGCTGGAGCTAGCGACGCAGCTTGCAAGCACAGCTCGGACTACCTAAAATTCAAGTGATTTATGCTCATATCATTTCTGGATGTGTTCTTACAAAAAAATCGTAGAGATGAAAATTGCAGCAAATCTTATGCGCTTGAAGGTGACGTAGATAATTTTTCCAAAAAAATTTTTTCGGATTTTAATTTTCCAAAAATGGAATTTTTTTTCGAAAATCATACTTTTGGCTAGTAATTATAAATAAAATATTAATATCGAGGTCAAAACATAGATAAACATAGAGGGCGAACTTCTAAAAATTTACGTTTTTTCAGATTGGAAAATTCAAAATGGTTGCTGCTCAAATTTGAAACAATTTTTTTTTTCAATCCCGTTTAAATTGATGAGCATTAATGATATCGAGAAGCGGTTGGTTGCAATCGACAGAGTGAAAGTTATATTTATATAAATAACAAACAAAATTTTTTAAATTTTTTTCATATAATTTTTTAGAACATTTACCGAAAAAAAAATTTACCATCTAGTTTTTTCTCATTTTGGCGTTGAAAAATGTGTTAAAAATATCTTTTCACGTTATAAATATGTTTGCAGATACGACTTTTACAAGCTGAGATAAACAAATTCAAAGTCTGCTAGATACTGTCATAATATTAATTAAAATTATCAAATTTTGATCACTTCGCTAGGTTGTTGAATCCCAACTCAACTTAAACATAATTTTTCATTTTTCTACCGTCAATTGGTCCATTCAAAAGAGAACAGTATCCTAGCTCGCTCGGCCAAACGTTGCGGCGGCAGCTGCTTGGTGTTGTGGTGGGGGGTCAGCGCTCGTTCGCAGTTCAACGAAGCTCAAGCTTTTAATTTGGTTTTATTTGTAAAAATTGTGCATTTATAGTATGGTTATTGTTAATACGATTACATATTGCTAGAAATCAGGTATAATGATATTTATAATTTATATCTATAAATCCATTCATTAAATATATTATACATAATTCGAAACATAGATACTAAGAATACTAGTTATTTACAAATTTACATCTATTTTGTACAAATTCTCGCTCTTTTTGGACTCTGAGGAAGTGGCTCTGTACAATTTTCCTCGTCATTATCATTAGCAAATAAATCCTCATCGATATTATTGCTACTATCAATTGCAAGTTCACAATCAACTAATTGACTCATATCAAAATTTGGCTCATAACTACGCCAAGCAGCTGCCGCCGCACCGTTTGGCCGAGCGAGCTAGGATTACTTTTTTGAATGGACCAATTAACGGTAGAAAAATGAAAAACTGTGTTTAAGTTGAGTTGGGACTCGACAACCTAGCGAAGTGATCAAAATTTGAAAATTTCAATTAATATTATGACAGTATCTAGCAGACTTTGAATTTGTTTATCTCAGCTTGTAAAAGTCACACCTGAAAAATGTTTTTCAAAACACTCGTCTTTCAAAAACAAACATATTTATAACTTGAAAAGAAACAAACCTTTCAACGCCAAAATGAGAAAATACTAGATGGAAATTTTGTTTATGTTATTTATATAAATATAACTTTCACTCTGTCGATTGCAACCAACCGCTTATCGTTATCGATATCATTAATGTTCATAAATTTAAACGCTATTGAAAAAAAAATTGTTTCCAATTTGAGCAGCCGCCATTTTGAATTTTCCAAATCTGAAAAACGTAAATTTTTAGAAGTTCGCCCTCTATGTTTATCTATGTTTTGATCTCGAAATTAATATTTTATTTATAATTACCAGCCAAAAATATGATTTACGAATTTTTTTTCGATTTTTGGAAAATTTAACAACGGAAAAATTTTTTTGGAAAAACTATTCACGTTACCTTCAAGAGCATAAAATTTGCTGCAATTTTCATCTCCACGATTTTTTTGTAAGAACACATCCAGAAATGATACGAGCATAAATTGCTTGAATTTTATGTTGTCCGAGCTGTGCTTGCAAGCTGCGTCGCAAGCTCCAGCGGAAATTATTAGACAATCTAGGAGAGTGATGCTGGGTCGATATATTTTCATTTAAAAATTAAAAATCAGCGCTGGGAAACTTTTGATGTTTAATAGATTTTTCGATCTTACTTTCCCGGACTATATAATAAGAAATGAACCATAAGGGAAGAGTTAAATATCGAGAGAGGCAACAGTTGAAGTAATTTGGACATATCACCAGAATGGATAATAGTATACCTGTTAAGAAGATATGACACTCCAGAACAACCAAGAGAAGACAAAGAATACGGTCAAGAAAAACATGGAACAATGCAGTTGCAGAAATTCTAAGGAAGAGGGATATTACGAGGACTGAAGCAACTGCAACGGGTCGAAACAAGAAGGAATAGACCAAATTTGTGTATGAGAAATGAAAAAAGCCACCCTGACACCCATAGAGGACCAGGGTTAAGATTATGTATGTATGTATTATTTCTTTGGTTCTTTCCAAGTCTTAAATTCAAAAATCGCCGTTTTGTATTTCTTGTACATATTGTATTTCCGAATTTAACATTTTAGTTTTTGTGTCCAGTTTTATTATCTTTCATCAACAACAAAAGTCGAGCCAAATTTATAACATCTTGTACGATTCATATATTACGCACGTTTTAGTGGAACATAAATATAATATCTTGTTTTAGTTTTTGAGCAAACAATTAAACATATATTTTCTACAAAATACAGTATGAAACTACAGTCTTCCTGATGATTTTTAAAACTAATGTTATTTTCGAGATTTGAAGGGTGGAATGAAGGCTGTATGCTACAGTCAGATATGTTGAGCTACAAGACTTACATAAAACGTGATAGCATTTAAATAGTAATAAGGTATTTTTATGTAAATAATTACACTTTTTTTATTAATCATGTATTTTATAGTAAAGTTCACCTAAAAGACGTAGCATTTTTAAACAAAATATATGTTCGTCTCAATAGAAATTGTAGTTTAACTACTGAAATAGTTGTATGTTAAATTATAGGGTGCTAAAGCTAAAAGTACTAAATTTGGGAAAGACCCAATCGAAACCCTATATGTTCCATATTAGCTAATCTTCAAAAAAAAAATTAAACCAGAGCATATATAATTTTTTTTAAATTTAACTTCAAAAGTTTTAAAATTTGGTCTTAAACCGAGAAGCTCGTTAAATCCACAGGTGATCTATACTATAAAAAATCAAAATAATACCGTGTATGTGTACGAAATGGGAAGTTTTTAAAGATGAAGTGTGATATCCCAGTTCAGTTTTTATAAAAATTTTATACGTTGTTTCGTCATTGGGTGTCGTGTTGAAAATATATATTTATTACTTATATTGTTTTAAAAACATATCGAAAATAACACCATTTAACAATTTTTTTAATATAATTTAATTAATTTGTACTGTCCATTTTGGGCCCTTCCTTATCTTTAATGTTAGAGGATTGCGGTTTTCGCGACAGTTTAATACTTTTTCATGACATGAAAAATGGCGCAAGCAGAATTTTGATAATCCTTTTGGTTTTTGAGGTACAAGGTGGAATAGAAAAGTATTACTTTTTAGGCACCACTCGTACTCCAGTTATCTTTGTACTTATCGAAAAAGTAAAAACTTGTTTTGATAGAAATTTTTTCGTAAAATCGAGTGACTTCGTTCGTTTTTTTCAACACCTTTCGTTTCGTTTTTTAGTTACGAAGCAAACATATGTTTGTTAAATGGAACATCCTGTATATAATTATCTAAATGCATTAGGCTTAAAGTGGGCTTTCCAAAAATATATAATTGTATTCATTTATTTTTAAAAACAAGCTCAGAATTCAAGATGTTCTAAAATTGTGTTTTGTGTCGCAATTAATAGGTAGGGGAGGGTGGGCCACCGTGAAACAAAATTATTGCTTTTAACGGAAAAGTAATTTATTTCAAAAATGAAAAATTATACATTGTGTTTGGTTATTAAGAAAATGAATATTTTTTAACCAAATTTTAGTGAAAAATATCTACAGGATGTTCCGGGACTTGATGCAAAAAATTCGGGAGTGAGTAGATGACTTGAAACTAATGCTGTGATAGACATACAAAAATTTTATCATACGACTTGTCTTTTTTGAATTATAGGCCTTGAAAGTTGCGAAATCAGCACTTATATTTAAGTATATTTTCTAAATTATGCATTGGAACATTATGAATTTTTTAATGGTTGATTACGTATGTCCGTGTAGTGTGTGACGGAATAAATAATTCTACACTGCTATCTGAAAGCCAGGGGCGGCTCATGCCCAATGGTTAACAATCCGTAACTTTTACAGGGACAATCTGTACAACCTAAAGCAGAAATGAATTTTTCAATCGATTTTTTAACAAAAATGTACTCTTTGTTCATTTATTTATGGTTTAGGAGATATGTAGATTTTTAGATCGTTGTACATGCCAAGGAAACCGTTCGCCATAAAGAGACAATCTAAAGAAAATTATCATTAATTGTAATTATTTATTGAAAATACTTGCATGAGATATTAAAATACAATCAAACAATTCTAATTGAACTGCATACTGTCGAACATCGTGTTACTTACATAGGGAAAACATTGAAATGTAGAAAAATTTTGTTGGTTAGCCTACTACTTATCAAATTAAAACAAAACAAAAACTATAATAAATGTTCGAAGTGGACACCACAGACTTTTTATTTTGTGTACAAACGACTACTCGCTTGCACGGTTTTTTGTTTTTTTTTGGTGGGGTTTTTCTTTTTGTGCTGCTTATTCTTCTAACTGTTTTCTCGGTCTTCTGAACTTCTCGTAGTCTTCTTTCTTGTGGTCCGTTAGGTCTCTAAGTTTCGTGTTAGGGTGAGTTTTTAGTTCATCAAATAGTTTCCTCGCTCTTGCGTCCATTATTTCCAGTACTTTTTCTACTTGTGTGTCCTCGTACATGTCTTCACATCTTTTGTGCCAGAGGGCATTTGTCGCTTGTCTTATCGATATGTTTTGCTGGACCTGTAATTTCTTCCTGTTTGTGTTGCATGTGTGTCCCTAGGCAACTGAGGCGTGTGTAATTATCAGTATGATAATGCTTCTTATAAATCTCAACTTGGTTTTAAGATTGAGTTTGCTTCTTCTGCCAATCAGCCGCCGAGTCTTGTCCTCGTTTGCCTCGTTCTGTCGACTATGCTTTTCATATGTTGGGTGAATGTTAGTTCCTGACCCATCGTTCATCATCATCATTATCATCATCACTTAGCGCTACAACCCTGGGTGGGTCTTGGCTGACTGCACAACTTTATTCCAGGAGGCCCTGTCTTCCATCAACCTGTAATCGAGTGGGATGTTCATTTTTTGGAGGTATGATCTTATGTTGTCTCTCCAACACATTCTAGGGCGTCCGAGTAGTCTTTTGCCTGTTGGAGTCTCTTCCCATATCAATTTCGTCGTGTAGCCTCTGTACGTGTCCTGTCCATCTTAAACGCTGGGATTTAATATCCTGGATAATATCTTTGTATAGTTCTTGGACCTCTGCATTAGTTCTAATGCGATATCGGTTGGTCGTCGGATCGCGGTAGAGTCCAAACATCTTTCTGAGAATCTTTCGTTCGAAGCATCTAAGCTTTATCTTCGCTTTTGTCCACGTTTCGCTACCATATGTTATTATGGATCTGATGATAGTTTTATATATCTTGATTTTTTAAGCCCTTTGATTTCATAAGGCTATTGAGGGCAAAAAGACAGCGGGTTGCGGACTGGATTCTGCCTTTGATTTCTTCAGTGACGTCGTTGTCTGCTGTAATTGTGGCACCAGAGTATTTGAAGTATTCTACTCTTTCAAAGTTGAAATTGTTTATTGTGACGTTTTGTCCTAATCTATCTCTTCGTACCGTTTTGTCCTAATCTATCTCTTCGTGCCGTTCTATTTACGCACATGTATTTCGTCTTTTCCTCGTTAATTCTTAGTCCTACTTCACTTGTTGTTTTCTCGATCTTGTTGAAAATGTCCTTTATTGTTGCGACAGAATCTCCGATGATGTCGATGTCATCTGCGTATGCTAACAGCAATTTGGGACCTTTCGTTGTTAGTAGTTCAGTTTTTATCTCAGCGGTTCTCACGGCTTTCTCTAGGACGAGGTTGAATAGTAGTGGCGAGATGGCATCGCCTTTGTAATGTGTATTGCCCAGGTAAGCCCAAAGGACACAGAGTTCGATTAAATTAACTGATTTATTGTTTAGTACGTAATTATATTGAAAATCACGTTCAGACGGTCCGCACTCCTCTGTCGATCGATGTGTACTGACGAACTGAAAGTAGGTAGGTGTAACGATGCGAAATTTCCACTGTGGTATACGGGATTCTCTATGTCCTATGAAATGTTCAGACAGCCAAAGTTGAGAACAGCCGATAGATCAATACTCTTTCGGTTATAGTCTCAAGATGTGAGTATATCGTTTATAGTTAGTCAATCCCCAACTTAACGACTCTCTCGGTTTTATAGGGATGTAGTTATTCTGACGCCTCAATACCACACTAGAATCATACTAACATTTAGAGCGATCGTTTACAGTCGGTCAATACCCGGCTCAACGTTTGCAAACCCTATGGAGATACTGCAGAGTTTTCGATGCGTCAATACCGCACCGAAATTCTTCTAACAGTTTGAACAATCGTTCTCGTTTCCGTCAATACCAGACACCAACGGCCGTTCAAGTGAATGATGTATAAAAGTCGAATCAATACTTCGACTTAATACAACACTCGGCGGTGAAATGTGTAAAGCGTATAAGGTTAAAGTCAGTACCTTCGACCTACGCTTCGCACTGGAGGCGGCTGAACTTGTAGGAGCTGGTTGCCCTGTAGAATTCTCTGGAGCCTGGTTTTGGGCGGTCTCTTTCTATTTCTTCATATTTCCTTCGTTCATACTCTTTTTTCTTTGTTCTTATTAGTTTTCTTGTCTCTTTTCGGCACCTTGCGTATTCTTCTATACTTTCCTCTGTTTGGAGTTGTAGCATTATCTTCCTTGCCTTTTGTCTGGCTTCTAGGAGAATCCATCGTTACTCCTAGATATTTCGCTTTTTCTGCCTATTCGATTTCTTCGCCGTCGATTTCTATTTTTTCTTCTGGTCGTTGGTGAGTTCCTTTTCTTGTAAACATAGCCGCTTGGAGTTTTTCGCTATTTATCTTTATTTTCCATAATTTGCACCTTTCGTCGACTCTGTTTGCGGCTGTTTGCAATCTTTTTGTGATGTTCTTTACTTTCACGCATCTTGTGACTATGGCGGTGACTATGGCGGTGTCGTCGGCGTAGAGTGCATTCATGGTGTTCTCTATTTTCGGGATGTTCTTCGGTGTATATGTTGTATAGCGTGGGAGATAGTACTGCTCCTTGCGGTACTCCCGCTTCTTGTAGATCTATTTCCCATTTATCGTTTGCTACTTTCAGTTGAAATTTTATTTCTTTGTGATAGCTGTTCAGGAGTTTTATGAGAGGTTTTGTATATCCTGCCTCTTTCATCTTGTATAGTAATCCATCGTGTCATTTCGGTCGAAAGATTTACTTATGTCGAGTAATTTCGCTTCTGTTGATTCTTTTCTATTGAAGCTTTGAGCTATATATTCTACAAGTCTCAAGATTTGTTGTTCGGTGCAATGTTCTATCCTGAAACCGAACTGTTCGTCTGGTATCAGGTTTAGAACACATGATTGTTCGTTTAGAATCGTCACTATTGTTCTTTCAGCTATTTTACTCATGGCTGGTAGCAAATTGATTGGTCTATAGTTTTGAGGGAACGTTAGGTTCTTTCCGGGTTTTCTCGGCATGATTATTTCTGCATGTTTCTATCTTGTCGGAAAGAGTTTCGTTCTTAGCATGCCGTTGATGATATTTGCTAGGTATGTGATACCTTTGTTGGGCAAGCTTTTCAGCGTTAGGACAGGGCTGGATAAATGATCCATATTATACTAAATTTGATTTGAGGCGGGAAAATATGTCCAGAAAAGGTTGCCTTTTTTATGGATATCTAATATGAACAAATAAACAACCCCTAAGAAATTATCGTAAACTTAGCGCTCAAAATATGTTACCTTTGTAAACATAATTCCGAAGCTGCTTGCGGATTTTCATTAGATTGTACAAAACAAACCATCATATATCATAATTTTCATTATTTTCGTAAACCACCATTGTTGTAAAATAAATTAAATATTTTATATTGTGAATTAGAAATGCCAAAACAGCAGAAATAGTTAACTAATAATCGGAAACTGACAAGAAGGCCTGAAGTTTTTGACATTTTGTTCGAAACAAATTAGCCATAGCCCACCTATTATAATTAAACACAAAAATAAATTTTAGAAAATCTTAAATTCTGAGCTTTCTTAAAAATAATTGAGTACAATTATATATTTTTGGAAGCTCACTACTTCATACCTAATGAAAATAGAAAATAATATACAGGGTATTCCATTTAAAAAAACATATTTTTGCTTCATAAATAAAAAGAAAGAGGTGTTAGGAAAAAACTAACGAGGTCACTGGATTCTATGAAAAAAATTCTATCAAAAAGAGTTTTAACTACTACGATAAGTTTAAAGATAACAGAGGTATGAGGGGTAACTGTAAAGTAATACTTTTCAATTCCTGGAATCTCAAAAACCAAAAGGGTTATCAAAATTCTGCTTGCACAATTTTTAATTTCATAAAAAAGTAGCAAACTAACGTGAAAACCGCAATCCTTTATCCTTAAAGATAAGGGAGATATCCCGCAGAAATGTCCAAAATGGAATACACTGTACATATCGGCCAACCGACTAAAAATCATGAAATGTGGATCATACTGAACACACTATTTGCCACCATTACACCGTTTCGATAACCAAGTTATTGTATTTAGGAACCGAAGGTAAATAAACTCAAAATCTAGCTGTTAGATATGATTCGATATGTAGAAAATTTTGATAGAGATATTAATTAAACGCTTAAACATATCAGACGCTGACGATTTCATAAATTTGTTTGATACACCTATGATAATTTGCAAATTGAATTAGGTTTTATAATTAATTCTAATAAATTGTTGGGGTTAATTTTGATTAATTTGTTCGATTATTGTTAATTGTTATTTTTCATCACGACATCCTCTAATATGATTTTTTTTCTAATTATTAACGGAAGGGCCCTGTGCATTCGAAAAGCTTTAATATTTATCATATTTTAGGTGTCTATTTATATTTAAATTATATCTTGTTTAAAACTGTTACTATTTTGAAATTTAGTATTAATAATTCAGGTCCTTTTCGGCGTTAAATGTTCAGTGATAGATAAATAAAAAGAATCTTTACGTTTAAAATCTATTTGTTTTTAATTGTACCAAGTGCAGCCTTTAGCAAATAAATTTAAATCAACTGCTTTGAATCAAAATGTCTATATAAATATTTTAGTGTGTTTTTTAACGATCTCTAAAGCAGTGATTTTAAAAATAAATGTATTTTTTGAATTAATCGAATAAGTGCCATAGAATGATAAATAAGGTTTTTATTTCTTGAATATTTTTTATGTTTGCAAATATTAATCGGTTTTTTATCATTTTGTGTGAATTATGTAAAATATACTGGGTCAACGCGTAGCAAATGCAAACACGTTTGGTTTTGTACCCACAAATTTCTTTTCATCTGAAGCTTGATACTATAACGTGAATGGCTTTATTTTGTTGTCAGGAGATCAATTTTGTATTTGAAAAAAATATAAGTTGGATATCAAAACTTAAATCTATGTATAAAAAGATGTGACTCCACTTATTTTTCAGCTTTAAAATTACACAAAAACCTCAGAAAATAAGGTCTAGGCTTTTGGCTCAATACTATTTTTTTATTTTACTTTTAGCCTAGTAAATGTTGACATGTAACATCCCAAAAAATACAAAATGAGAGAAAATTTAAATCTGAATACTTTAAAGGGTCAAGTTGAAGAAACCGAAAAGTTAACCTGGCTAGGTTTTCCGTTTTTCCGAAAAATCTGCGAGGGATATTTTTTTCAGTTTTTTATTGTAATTATTTAAATGATAAAAATACGGAAAAATGTTCAAATTAAAATTTCTAGCTGACACATTTATGTATAAAAGTTGTCTGAAAAGTTTTTTTATCGTTCGATTTATAAATTAATAATTTGGGGCTTATACTGGTCGAGAAAAATGAAGCATGTAATGTAAAATGTAGAGAATAATCTAAAATTTCAAATTATTATAATTTCAAGTTGAAAAAAGTTTATTATTTTACTGTAGAATCTATTTATTTATAAAAAAATGAGTATTAAAAATTCAACAATTTTAATACATATTTGTTTAATAATTATTGTTGTAGAGAGAATTCCTTTTGGATTTACTGTTTTAAATATTTATCTCACAACATTATTACAAAAAAAACGGAATAAATATTACGGTAGAAAAACAATTTGAAGTTAATATTATCGTTTTTTCACGTGTCCAATTTTCCGTATATTTTTAAGAATTTATTTAATTTAGGTAAGTATCAACATATTTTCTCCTATAATGTCTCTTTTCGCGTTTAGTTTATGAAATAATTTCAATATCACTGGCAACATTGAGATTTTTTCAAATATAGCAACATAGAGCTAGTTTTCTGTTATGCTTATTATTATTATATACAATAGAATATGCCGGTAAATAATTACAACACTTTTTCTAGTTTATGTTATGGCAAGAATGCGTTAAAAAGAAATTTTGTGTGGCAGTTTCTATTTTTACACGTAAGAACAAAAACGGAAGGAAAAAAGTTATTAGGACCCAGTGTATTATTATGAAATATGTTAGTTATTCTTTAAGAAATTTGTTGAATTTCTTTGTTGTAGAGAATAATAAACGGTTACGATTTTTATTGTTCAATATTTTTATAAGTCATACGCAAACTGTTTCACTAAAATACTTTTGTATATTCACATCACTATATATTATTTTGTATGTTCATATGAAATTTCTATATATTTAATTACCAAAATACTCCACCACATGACTAAGCAAAAAATTAAGGAATCATTTAGCATTGAATATGCAACGTAGCTATTGAAAATAGTTCACTACCACTTTCCTTAACTTATGATTTTAATAAAATATTTCTTTATGATCCCGACTATAAATTAAAAAATAGTCTTTTTTCTATTAAATATTTAATTCAATTTTACACTTGAAACGTTTTATTAAATATGCCTCCTTATTTCATATTCTACTTATCTTGATTGGAGCAAGCTGGGCTCTTCTTCTGTTGGTGTTAACAAAGAAAGTGGACAAAATTAGAACTGAAGCAAAAGTTAGAAGCACCTTCATTTCCATATTTATAGCAATTTTGGGCAACAAAACAATTTACATGTACTGATTGTGCATAAGTCGTGTATTTTATAACTTTTTCTACTTAGGCAAAGCCTTAGACCACTCATAAACCATCTTAACAACTTCAGACTTGATTTTTCACGGTGTACAAAAAATATGTTTTGTTCGTTTCTAAGCTAAAAGGGTAGTTAAAGGTCAAAAATAGTAAAAACTCAAAAAAATATGTTTTTTAAGAAAATATTTAATGTACATTAGAGTGTACATATGGTACAAAAGACTACATTTGAACTAAATCTTGAAATCCAAAATCAACTGTGCTAAAGTATATTATTCTATCTAGTATTATGAAATTTGTCAAAAAAAGTCTAACTTTTATAAGACATAAATGCACACTACATTTAAAACAAAAACATGAGTTATTCCTTTACAACAACTCATTTACATCTGATTGCTTCCTTGTTATCATCAAATACGGGAACGGTGATCGACTTTCTCAAATTGAATTTCAGCTAAAGGGCGTTTTTCGCCATGTCTAAACACATATTTTCAAGTCATTTTTAGAGATGTACCGTTCAAAATAGGATGAAGTGGTTGTGTACCTACAGTCTTCTACTATATAATACAACAGAATATGAATATTTGCTGGTATGAATGTTACTTTTTCCGTGCTACTGTGATTTGTTTTTTTCTTTTAAACATGAGCTATTAATGGGATATCGTCATCTTCACTACTTTCTTCTTCATCACTTAAATGTAGTGCACTCACTTCATTCTCCAATGCTTCGGTTTGTATTACTGTTTTAAATGAAACTAACTGTTCTAGATAATTCCACAATATATTGATAAAATGTTAAAAATTCTAAAAAATTTGACAATTGTTTCGATACTAAGTATGATCAGCTTCAGTTTGTGTTCGGTTAATAATATCGCCATCAGCTCGAAAATATGTTTGAGGGCCACGATATTCCACTATTTCGTCTTCTTCTTCTGGTTCGTTTTCATCTCGGCTCTCAACATAAGTGCCTTCAAAGTCGGAAATGTCACCATGTCGATAAGATCTTGAACATGTTGAGCATTATTTAAATTATATCATTTTCTTTTTTTAACCATTGTAGATTTTTTCTGTAAAAGCATAAAACGACATAATGTTTCTAAAAATAATATCGTTCGTTCGGTGTGTTTCTGAAGTATGTCCGGATTTTGATGAGCCAATAAGAAATCGTCGAGGTAGACCACAATTCTGATACCTCGTTATCGAAATTGATCTGCAAGCCAGTTGGTTATCCTGGAAAACTCTAGGGGTGCGCTCGATAGGCCAAATGGAAGGCAGGTCATATCATAAATTTTCTTAAAAAATTGACTGTCTCGACCCTTACTTCGTGCAATATGCTCATATTAGTGTTTTTAAATGAAACTCAAGGTCTCTAGTTAATTCCACAATATAATAATAACTTGTATTATATTGTGGAATTAACTAGAGACCTTGAGTTTCATTTAAAAACACTAACATAAATTTTCTATTTATGTATCATTGATAAGAGCTTTCGAAATATTTATTTTTTGGGATGTAAAAATATACTTGCGAGATATCCACTTTTGTCGTGAATTCCTTGTTTTGCAGAAACGAAGGGATTTTTAGATGGTTCATTAATCGAAATTTCTTTGGACATAAAAATTTGTTTAGAGCCCGTAAGTTGATTCTGGTTTGGGAACTAGAAACATTCGGGATACGAAACCTGTGAACCAAGAGACTCTTCGACAATACCTTGTTGAATCATGGTTCTCATTTTCATACCCATACCAACGGTTGATAAAGTGAACGGAATATTTTTTAAAATAGGTCTCATTAAAGGTTTTTTAGCGAATGGAATCAAATAACCTTGTAGAGTTTCCAAAATTCATCTTAGTGCTCCTAAATATTTCCACTCTTTTACATCATCCCTTAAATGTCGGGCCCTGACAGGAAGAGAATAGTCATGATTTTCTATAGCACTTTGACGGTATTTCTGTCTTGTTAGGATATGATCTCTTTCGGGAGGCAGAATCTCTTGTGGATTGGTCTTTTATTTCGAAGGAAGGCAAATACGTTTTATTGGAGGAGTGTTTTCTACAAAAGAAAGATCTTCCCGTTTTACCTTTCGACTTGTTGTAATTGTAGGCTGAGAAGTTGCGTCTTGTGGTCTTTTTGATTGCGGTACGAAAGAAATCCCCATATTGTTTAGCCAAATCCGCTAAAGATTCTGTTTCGAAAAGATGAGTAGCTGATAGTGATATGGCTTCTAACAACGGTATTACCTGAGCATTTCTTGGAGTAAATTATTTACGCCTCTGTTCAATTACTTCCACTCTACGGCCACAAACATATTGTAAAATGTCATCAGAGAGTATCCTGAATGATGATTCTGGTCCAACTAATAGATTTTGAACATCTTCCTTAATCACTGGGTGTTGAGTGATCAGGGACTTCATTGCCTTTGTAAATGGATACCATGGAGGAGTGTTCCCAAAATCGAATTAGTTTAAGCCATTTGTTCTTGGAATGTTTTATCAAATGAGCACATGTGCAAAATTTGTTCATTCACTTTTATCCCACGAATTACCGGGAAAGCTTGTAGCCTCTTCTGTACTTCAAAAAATCTTATTTTGTTAAAAGTAGATTTTCCTAACATCAGACAATCTATACCTTGAGTTTCGATGCTGGGTTTAACAGGTGGAATTGTAAGTTCTTGTTCTTCTGTTTTCGGAACAAAAATTTGAATCTAAATCTTCTGTGGGAAAATCATCTTTCTGTATTTCCATCTCCAATAAAAGGGGAAAATTTTCGTCAAGAAGCTCAGAGTCAAACAAGAATTCTACCGATTCGTCGTCATAATCCGACTCATGATCTGATCTTTGAGGTCTGAAACATGGCTTTGAGCCCTTCAGTAGATTTTTCTAAATCATCAAGACAGGATTCATTATTGGTTCTGGATAGTCTGGAAGCCTGGCTGGACGTTCATCCATGATTACTATTGCGGCTAGAAGTTCGTTTGTGAATACTGTCAGTTTCAGATAGATCTCCTA
The DNA here is from genome assembly GCA_963921935.1 of Galeruca laticollis. Taxonomy (NCBI): domain Eukaryota; kingdom Metazoa; phylum Arthropoda; class Insecta; order Coleoptera; family Chrysomelidae; genus Galeruca; species Galeruca laticollis. Next base: position 211,860,447 of record OY998178.1, read on the forward strand.
AGAGTTGATTAGAAGCTTCTTTGCGAATTGCCATGAAATATTTCAGTTCTGCAAGAGCAGCAACTACTAAGTCGTTGAGGGTTGATGATCCCCTTATTCTAGCTGGTCTTATTAAAAATCGTACACAAAAGGGTCAACTTTACATTTTGATTTTGATATCTCTATACATTCGTTCGGACAGGTGGGTAGCTGTTGGATGAAGAGCCTGAACCAGTTCTACTGTCGGTAGACCAAACCGAATTTTATTTATAATTTTGGACATCATTATTTTGTTCAAGAAGATCTGCTTCAGTAAAAACGCCATCTCTCCATTACTTCCATCCTGCAGGCAATATGGATGCTGCCAACTCTTCTTCTTTCCAAAAACAATTGCATCGGCTGAGTCGTTTGGTATGATTTCTGCAAATTCTGCAAGGATTTTGACATCAGCCATTTTCTATAAAGAACTAAAAATTTGTGTATGAACTACGTTGTCGCACCGACGATTGTAGCGGGTAATTATATCAGTGATGATAACGTTCATCATAGCCGAGCAGACAGACGTCCCAGTCGGGCCGACCGCTGTCTCACTCGGGCCGACAATTGTCCCAAATGGTCCGGCAAATGTCCCAGGCGGGCCGGCGGATGTCACAGACAGGCCGGCGGCTATCCCGGTCGTGCCACGGCCGCCTTATTTCGGGTGACGGCCACCCTGTTCCGGACGATGGCTCAGTCGAATCGGTAATTGCTCTAACGAAGTCAACAGCTGTTTAAACAGCAAGTTTTGTGAAATATCGTGAATTGGACGAATGGGTGCCAACCTCACATACATAAAAGAAAAAGAAATCTGGTGTAAGTAAGCGTGGATTGTTAAGAACGAACTCACAAAAACTCACACTGAGATGGAATAAGCTCTTACGCCAACTTTAAAACAAAGCATACTGAACAGAACCGGCAGCATTTTTACGTTTACTTGACCGTGGACGCTACTGGTTGTGTTGACGAGTTAGGAAATGTACTGCACGCCAAACAGTCCGTTCCCTAGACAGCGGGCGCATCCCGCAACAGTGCGTGACTGATACTCAAAATTACTGACAGTAGGTCATAAGAACAGTAATAAAACGAAGCTAAGTAATAATTTGTAATGTTTATTATCAATTTAATGTGTAATATACATACATTCTGATAGTATGCAGCATTGTGTAATAGGTACCTAATAAACACCTATATTTAATAAATAATATAAATAAATGCAGAAATATGTATACAGGTAGGACATTTTAATGTTTACTTCCATGACCGATAGCATTTGTTTGATTGAGGTCAATATTTTTACTTAATTATCTCATCTTTTTTGTTATCTTCTTTTTGTTTCTCAAAACTTCCAACTTTGAAGGCCTACCTGTCTGTATTGCCCTAACGCCAGCATGTAAACTTCTATTTGCACGGCGTGCAATAGAAGTAGGTTGCACTTTTATCTTTCTCGTTCTTTTAAAATTACACATGCCTGTGCAGATATTGGCAAACGGCAAATTTTGATTGATTAGCTTCAGCAAAATTATAGAAGTTGTTTAGGTTTAATTTAAATTTTGACAGTTGCACCTGGTACTCTGCTGATTATTATTTATAGTATGGCACAGAAACACATGACATAAATTAATTCAATAAAAATATAAAATATAAACATAAATATATAAGTACATGACACACGTATCAAATTACAGACAAACATCTAATTTACAAATATAATTAATCGCTTCTTTGGTAGCCATCAGAAAGTCGTTGAAATTGCCGTTGTAGGCTCTTTTCTGGCACTCTGTAACGATGTGGTGAACTGTTTGATTAGCCGCACCGCAGTCACATGCTGGAGATGGTGTTTTTCCCCACTTGTAGAGTGAATCCCCGCACCTACCATGGCCAGTGCGTATTCGGTTAATGGAGGTCCATATTTTCCGTGGTTGCTCATAGGCAGGTGGCTTCTCTGTTATACAAGGAAGATCTCTACAGTGGGCTGGACAGGCGTCTCTCCATTCTCGTTCCCAAAAGTGTGCAGAATTAAACTCTAAGGCATCCAGCTCTTTGGCGGTTCTCATGGGGGGTCTTCTGGAACGCAGTCTGTTCTTGTCCAAGTCGCCTACGTCGGCGTGTAACGGCAGTTTTACGTCGGAGGTCTGGTGGGGGTATGTGGCTTAGCACAGGAAGCCAGTGTATGGGAGTAGATTTCAGGGTGCCAGATACAATCCTCATGGTATTATTTAATTGGACATCAACTTTATGTGTGTGTGCACTGTTTATCCAAACAGGAGCACTGTGCTCTGCAGCCGAATAAACAAGTCCAATTGCTGAGGTGCGTAAGGTGTTAGCAGAAGAGCCCCATGTTGTGCCACAAAGTTTGTGAAGGATGTTATTTCGCGTTCGCAGTTTGGCAGCTGTATTTTCTAAATGTTTTCTGTAGGACAGCGTTCTATCCAAAGTAACTCCTAGATATTTTGGGTGAGTGTTGTGGTGGAGGAGTCTTCCCTCGAAGTAAACTTGGAGTTCTCTGGCTGCGTCTTTGTTGCAGAGGTGGAAACAAGACGTCTCTGTCTTTGTAGGATTGGGCCTCAATCTCCACTTGCGAAAGTAAGTTCCTAGTGTTCTTAGGTCAACTGTTAACGTTTCTTCAGTTTCCTCAAAAGATTGATGTCTGGTAGCTATGACCCAATCGTCCGCATAGGCAAATTTTCTCGATTTAGTCTCCGGCATATCAGATAAGTATAGGCTGAAGAGCTGTGGGGCCAAAACAGATCCTTGTGGTAGCCCTTCGTTCAGTATCTTTGAAGAGCTTATTTAATTGTAGAGTATAACCCGGAAAGTTCTATTTGCGAGCATATTATCAACAAGTCTAATTGTTCTTGCACATGGAATTATTTGTATGAGCTTATATAGGAGACCGTGTCTCCACTCTGCTGATAATTCATTATGATTCAAGGTATTTTCCAACATTTCGCTTGATGTAGGCTCAACTGTGTTATTTGCTTGCATTGATTTGGTGAACTCATTATTGTTTTTCTTGTTAGCATTTTTTTCTAAATCAATATTTTCCTCCATTTCTATAGAAAAAGAATTGTCAACTCCAGTACCTAAAGCTAATGTTGCTAACTCAACTCGGTCTTGAAAATTCAAATCAGGGGCATGTGATAGATTCACACCACTGTTGTAAACTGCGCACACATGTTTACAAAATTTGGCCCCTGCTCCATCTAGACAATCACATTGCTCTGTTTGAATATTTACAGTGTACAACATATGTTCGTCTAACGCTGAATTAACAGTATATTCAAAATCGTTTACTTTAGTAGCAGGTAATTTGGTACATTTATTTGCAAACTTCTTGAAATAAATTTGAAGTGTAATTTTTCTTGAATTTGCGGAAGAGATTAATTTTTGTTGGTAAAATTGTTCCATAGAATAAGTAATAAAATCCACTAAAGATACAGAATTAAAAGTCCTTGAGGACTATATCTTTAAATATGCGTATAGAGACTTCCACTATGTTATTGGTATCGTGGTCCCTAGTTGTCATGCTAGTACGAAAGCAGTGCCACCATTCTGAATTTCTTTACCACATTTCTTGAAAATAGTTTAAAAATAATTTATATTTTGCTTATACATTGTTACTGTATAATTCCTGTTTCAATAGATTGCAGTCAATTATATTTTTTGCATATAGAACATCGCGAAATTGTTGCATTAGGGGCCGTCGATCTGCCTTTTCAATTTCATGTTTCTGGTCCCATAGCCAGCGCCACACAGCTTGCATTACATGAAAAGTGCAAAGTAAAGTGGTTGGAAATATAGTATGGAGCGCATTTATTTCTGCAGCTGAATCATCTGTAATAAAAACGGAAGGTGTTCCTTTACCAGCAAACCCATCAGATCCCAAGACATCCCTTAATTTTTGAAAACAAAATTCATACAGTTCTTGTGTTTGAGAACTGTGGATCATACAGCCAAGAGGTACACCGCCGACTTTACTAGCACCAACAAAAATGTTATTGAATTACCCATTTGATCACATGATCCACTGCTGTCAACAAAAACGATTTCAATGGGAAAATGCGTACTGTGGGCTCTGGGCATTAAGGGCGTTACCACAACACAGCAAAACGGCTCCTCGCTTACAAACTTCTTGATTCCATTCTCTTCAAAATGTGCCTTCTTCTCCACCAGCTTTTCAAAAACGCTTTTGCTTGTTCTTTCTCCATAATTTTCTTTCCTACAAATAAGAGCTGAATATGCATAAAAGTTGTAACTGGAAACAAATTTTAACAGAAATACGTACCTCCATTGTTCATACAAATGATAAATTGAACGAGAGTTTCACATATTTTATCACTTGAAGTGGTAGCCATTAGTGTAGACTTATGAAAATTTTTGGCTTCGCTAGGAGTCAATCCTTCACTGAAGTACTTCAAAAATTGATCTTTCGTAGATGAGCTTACTCTTAGATAGCTATAGGCTTCTGCCACCGTAACTTTGTGGCTATGTGTAAAATGTACCTTAAGTTATTAAAATAATATTGTTGTTATAATATTGTAAATTCAAACAAACTTAATTCTACAATGGCGTTTAGACCCTCCTTAAGCAAGGGATCCCTGCATCTTGAAAATTTGTTGTCATTTTTAACTTTGATAAAGATTTTGGCGCCGCAGTTCTTGTTTCTTTCCCTAACGCTACTTGTTTTTCTTTCCTTATTTTTAGCATTGTGCTGACAAACCCAATCTTTTCGATAATGTAGTTTTTTATTTTAGGATACGTTCTGTTTACAATCGACTCTGTGCAAGTAGCTTTAGAAGAGTTTTTAATCCAATTTTTTGCAGTAATATCTGTATCACTTTCGATGTTGGTTCCCTGAATAACTTTTTCTTGGTCGATGTTAATCATTCTGATATTACAATCAAACGCTTTTATAGCTTTAATTTCAGTCTCTTCTCCGCCTTGATTCATATTGACAAGCCTACTTTCAAAACACAAACAAAATATGCGATAGAACACTTCTAACTTGCACATGGACGACTCACCGGCATAATAGAAAATGAATAAATATGACATGACATGGCATGGCAATGCATCAGCGTGCAAAAAAACGCGCGAAATAATAGGGCACGTGGGGCGTTGCGTCCACAGATAACTCACAGATAGATGAAACACTGATTGTGGCGCCATCTAAAGAGCCTGTCGAGTAAACAATTGAGTGATGTTGAAAAGATTTCTGTAATTTTAGGTTTTGGTGGTATATTCAAACTTACTGTATTTTAATTATTTTATTTCAAAATAATCATTTATAGTCCATCATTTAACATTTCATTCAATTCAACTCAGCATAGTTAAATTAAATGAAATATAAAATGATGGACCATAATTGGTTAATTAAATTGAAAAAATAAAACAGTAATCATATAAACAGTTTATTTATTTTGGTATAAAAATACACAACAAATAATTTCTTTCACAAAGTACTTTTCTTAACAAATAAACTATAATGTAAAAACAATGCAATAATTAAAAAATAATTTGAGTAACATACGTTCTAGATTGGAGTATCATTAGATTTTTAAATGATGTTAAATCAAGATAAAAGTAGAAAATTATTTATGACAAGTTTATATTAATTTATTATTACACTCGTATAAACACACAGAGCTGAACAAACTGCTGGAGTATAACTGCTACTTACTTAATCAAAAAAAGTGTTAGCAATGAGTTGTTAACTACTATTTTTGGCAACGTTATGCGAAAGAAAACATTTGAGTATAATTACTGTGAATGTTAGAACAAAAGTAATTGAAATATTTTTATAGGAAAAGTTGTTAAATACTGCCCAGCTCTGTTAATACAAGGTGCCAAGTAATTCCATATAAGAGTGCTAAACAGCACTTGTGACTGTACAACATTTAAAATAATATATCTAACATTTCATTTCCACTTAAAACACATCTATATTTCTTTACTGGAAGTATTAAATAGGTTTATATCACAAGCTTAAACCTAGTATATTGCTTATTTGTATATTTCTACATTCAAAAGCATTCCGTTCTTATGAAACCATCGCATAAGGCAGTTTAAGTTACTCTGCAGCTCCTGGCAGTCTATAATTATTAAAATCTTTCTTAAGGGCTCTTAAAAATCCCACCGTCTCGTGGAAGTCCTTTCTCGTTTCTCGTTGAGGTTCTACAAGTAAACACACAAAATAACAACAATAAATAAGTAAAAACACAAATATGTTTGAAAATTTATGTCAACAAAAGAAAACAAAACGCGCTTACTATCGAAATAATAAGTATACACATGTTTTTGTACTAAGCCAAAAAAATATCAAAATTTTTTTGAATGTATACATTTGTTTGGTTTTTTTGAATTCCTTTTTTGGAGCTTTCGATTTTTTTAGGAATTCTTGATTTTTAACTATTTTTTGTCTTTATTGGATATTTTGGATTTTTGGTTACCGCTAGACCAAATACTTAGACGTAATGCCTCAACAAAAGTTGATACTCACTTTCATTTCCCATAAATTGTCACACCATGGGCTATATATGAAAATCGGCAAGGGGTCAATACCTCCATAGCTGGTAGAGGGAATATAGCTATAACATAAAATAAAACCCATATTATTTTTTTCCAATGGATACATTTTAAAATGGAATTGTCTGAGTATGGTGTACACACTAGATATAAATTGAGTGAATGAAAAGACGAGTACTGAGTGTGTCATTTAAATAAAATTCCAGCTAAGCGCTCTCAGCCATTAGGTCATTCTCAAAGCTGTCGACAAAAGAAAAACATACAACAGGTACAATGTACATACAATGAAATAAAATGTTTGATGTTACATCATTATTTAAGTAAAATTTGTTAAAATTACCCTATAAAGAGGGTGTACACACATATGATTTAGTTGGTAATTTCAAATTAGACGTTTCGTTATGTGAATTACAATTGTACACGCTCTTTATAGAGTAATTTTAACAAATTTTACTTAAATAATGATGTGACATCAAACATTTTATTTCATTGTATGTAGCAGTTACAGGGTTTGATGTTTTTTGACACCTGTATATTTTTTTGTTGACGAGAGCTTTCAGAATGGTCTAATGGCTGAAAGCGCTTACCTGGAATTTTAATAAAATTACACACTCAGTACTCGTCTTTTCGTTCACTCAATTTACATTTTAAAATGTCCAAAATGATAGCATGCTATATTGAATACAATAAAACTTACCATCAATTTTTGTTAATTTCCACTCATATGGGAAGGCAAATCAAACTGTCTTAATAACCCCTCTTCGTCTTTCTCAAATCTAAAGAAACACTGTTTTTGAAAATGAAGGGATAATATCCTCCATCGTTTCCTCATCGACAAATTTAACGATTCATTACCACTGCTTTTCAGCCATATTAATTTTATCTTCCTGGGTTGGAGGAACAAAACTGTAAAAAGAAATATTTACTTTATTAATGCAGCAATTTTCAGTTTAGCTAATGTAAAGAACAACTATGATCTCTAAAGTTGTCGATTGAATTAGTAAAAATTATGTGTCTTATAAAAATAAAGACAATGGTTTTTAATTGTGAAAGAAAAAATGCTAAAAACTTACCGAGTACAACACTTATTAAACTCCTTCAGAATACACTCTGACATTGTCTTTTCAATTAATAACAATAAAGCAACGAAACAACAGATAAATATTACACTATAGCAATTAAAAAATACACCAAAATACCGTAACCTTAAAATAACCTCTACACTTGAACTAAGAAATGATAACAGTATAAAATATAACATGTGGGATGTGGGGATGATGACGAGCAATGTGATATCGCGCATACGCAGTTATAAAAATCGATAAAATTTTATTACTAACGACGTTACAGTTTTCGTTAATTTTTTGGAATTATCTACCGATTTTAGTTACTCGACAGGCTCTATAGATGGCACGGTCTGCAGTGTCCCTAGCCTAGTTGCGTCCACTGTCTAGGGAACGGACTGATTGGCACTGCATTACATTTCCTAGCTCGTCAGCGCAACCAGTGGCGTCCACGGTCTAGGAAACGTAAAAATGCGAACCGGCTTGGGGAAGCGAAAAGGCGAATCATCGCTGAGCGGGTAGGGATCATAGACTAATAACAACCAAGTAGGGATGGCTGCCGAATTGACGTAGAATAGGGTTGATTACGAGATACGGACGAGCGTTCTACAACAGAAAAAACACGGTTGTAATCTCACAAGGGTCAAGCCGACGGCACAGGACTATAATAAACATAAGTACCTGGACTCGAATAAAATACCACAATCACAAAAAAGCACTAAATACATACGGACGCAATCGTCACGAACTCACTGGCCGACTCTGCTAACAGACAACTGGCTGTTATTTGTCGATTTCTTCACCAGGTGGCGTCATATGTATTATTTTCTAGTTAAATAAACATACCAGCATTAGTATGTGCAAAGGGTTTTAATCGCGAAAAAATGGAAAATAGGCAAATAATAAAATATGAAATCAACGTACACTGTAATGGTCTGAAGGGGTTAACAATAAAAATGAAGCATACAAACGTTTAACCGTCAAAAATGTTACACGGATCACCATTTGTTTTGCATCAAATGAGAATAACTGATTGGAAATATTCAAATGATAAGAAAATTAAGGTTCTAATTCAGTTCGTCAGAAACTGATTACACAATTATTTTGAGATCTTTAATTGTGAATCTTTATTTGGTGGAATATCAGGGACGAAAATATAAAAGTATTGCCATTCGAAGAACAGTTTGTTGTTGATGATATATTAAAGAATTTTTACCCTTAGACATAAGTATTGTGAATCTGTGTAATTGTTAACAAGTTGTAGGTGAACGAAAAAACTGGGATATTAATATTGTGAACAGGGTGTTCAGATGATTTGAAATGTTTTGTTTTTCGAAGAAAATTTGTAAATTTTCCGCACCTTTTTATTAGTGTGTTTGTAAAATGCTCTATTTTATGTTTGTGAGACAATCTCTGAAAAAAAATCAATTACTATTCAACTCAACGGTATATATGTGTTTAAAAATCGAAACATTTTTGCGTCCAGCGTCTTTGAAAATAAGAGAATCATTTCAGTTTTGTTTTTTATTCTATGCTAACGAAGTACTTACTTTCAAATCAAAAACTCAAAAGTGCAATATACATATACTTCAGTAGGTTTTTTGTCTTTATTAGAAATACGTTTTTATCAAGTTTAAATTAAATGTACCTAATTAAAAAATTACGGTCTTGTTGAAAAGAAAAATTGAAGTTAAGTTGACAAATTTGAAACCTTAGGTGTGAATTTAAAATGGTAGATATAGACGACAGCTTGACAAGCGATAAACTGTAGATGGAGATTGCACATTTAAGTCATGAAAGTAAGTAAAATACATTTATGAATTCTATCAGTTTGATATAACTGACAACAACCTCAATACAATGCCATTACATAATATGACAGTTACTAAATATGCTCAAGCAATGTACAATAGTCTTATTTTTTTTAAACACATGCAATACAAGTATTTGCTCAAAAGTACAAATACTGTAAATACTAATAGATACCGGAATTGTTTTTATATATTATAGGTGAATATATTCTAATATGTGAACTGATTCTCTTTTAATTGCATAAAATAAATATGAATGTATTTGTTAAACTCTATTTGTGTTTATTTATTGCCCTTTTTATTATATACCCTACAGAAAACTAAAGCAAGCCAAAATATTGTATACCGTGCGAGGAAAGCTCTTCGGTCACATGGAAGATTAACATAGGCCATAAGCGACAATGTGTTAGAAAGAAGCAAGTATAAATTCAGTGTATCACCTCTTTTCTTTAACAGGATATCATAACATGAGAAAGAAGTATAATATAATAGTTTTCTAGTTGTTGTGTTGTAACCGTAATAAGCTACGCTAAGGCTTGTTTCACACATGCACGGTGACCGTCCAAACGGCGGCGTTTACACGGCCAGGGGATGCAGAGTATAATGAATGCTTTCACACGCACCGTAGCCGTGGATACGGCAAATCTTTACCGTGATGTCGCCGTGGCTTCCCACTGGATTTCACGGCTACCGTTACCGTTTGAACGGCGCGACCTGTTCAGTCTTGTACTGAATTGCTTGGAAGCTTTCACACTTACCGTATTTTACAGCAGGTTTGTTAACGTTTCTTGCTCTTTTACATTGGTGTACAGTTTTATTTTGTGAGTGTCTGTACACATTAGTGTTAAAAATGGAAAATGCGGATGTGGACATGGATAATCTTATATCGTTAGTAGAACAAAGGCCCGTAATTTGGGACAAAACCAGAGATACGTATAAAGACCGAAACGAAACAAGAAATGCCTGGAAGGAAATATTTTTAGAATTGAGACCTGATTTTGAAGAGTTGGAGACCACGGAAAAAAACAGCTTTGGTAAGTACAAAATTTATTAACATAAATTCTATCAAATTTTAGAAAGTTGCCATTTTACGGAACCTGTATCAGTTAAAAAGTAATCAGCTACAATATTTCTAACATTGTTGGCTGATAATCCCCCTCGTACTGTTCCTCCTCCAGACAGACCAAGGAGTCCCGTTATTGTTAATGTATCTTCTACTTCAAAGCCATCCCTGTCCCTAACAAAGTTGTGTAAAACAACACAAGCTTTGACTATGTCGGCAAAGTCAGTGTCCAAGTTTATAGGACGGTGAAAAATTCTCCATTTATTACTTAGTATTCCAAACGAGCATTCTATATATCTTCGAGCTCTCGATAGACGGTAATTGAAAACCCTTTTTTTGACTGTCAAATTATGTCCACCATAAGGTCGAAGTAGGTGTTTGTGCAAAGCAAATGCTTCATCCCCACGAGAAAATAGGGAACTTTAGGATTTGTTGCTCCTCGAAGACATTTTTCTTCGGGCAATTGTATGTGTCCCTTTATGATTGATGTCCATAAAGAGGATTCCTTGAAAATGTTAGAATCGCAATATTTTCCATATGATCCAATGTCAACATAGGTAAATCGGTAATCTGAGTCTGCAACTGCCATCAAAACAATAGAAGAATATCCTTTGTAATTGAAATACATTGAGCCAAGCGGGTTGATTATTCGAATGTGTTTTCCGTCGACTGCTCCTATGCAGTGCGGAAAATTCGCCCTATTTTCAAATTTCGAAGCAATCATCTCCCAGTTCTCTTTAGTAGGTTTACATAAACATTCCACTTGCAAAACAGACCAAATACATCTACATACAATATTACTAATTGTAGATATTCCGAGTCGATAGCTATAATGTATATCTGTGAAAGTACATCCGCTTGCTAAATATCTGAAAATAAAAAAATAGTAATAATAATTGTTATAAGTTTGATATAGTTCAGATATATTTAAGTATATTCAATACTTAAACTACCTTTATAATTTTATAATAAATGAATCATTAATGTCTTTCACTTTTTTACAGGTAGAAAGGTCATGAAGAAATGGACTAACGTCAGGGATGCTTTCAAAAAATCCATGAAAAAACAAAAGAGCGCTTCAAGATCAGGGGCTGGGGCGTCAACTATAAAAACATACATTTATAATGAGCAGTTGAAATTTTTAAATAAAGTGTTGAGTGAGCGTGAAACAGAAAATAGTTTGGCAGCAAATACTGCTCAGCCAGATACATCAGATGAAGAGGAACAAACAGTGGAAAATCTTCAAGAAACTATTATAGCTGAAGATAATGTTGTAAACACCAAGGTTACTAAATAAGTAGCACCTAAAAAGCGCAAGATGGACCATGTTGAATTAGAAATGATCAAAGCTCTAAAAGAAACAAATGAAAAACCTGATCGTCATTTGTTCTTTTTTAAAGGCATAATTCCTTCATTAAACTCTTTCGACGAGGAAGATATATTGGAATTTCAGACCACTGTATTGCAAACAATAACATCTATCAAACAACGAAAGAAGATGATTCCCTACAGTAAACACATTGCCCAGACTCAAGTTAATTTCGGTCAACAGCCAATAACTACAACTAGAAGTAATCTCTATCTGAACATGGATAATTCCTATCCGAATATAACTCATTCCTATCCAACTACGAGTTCAGCACTGCTGAAGAGCCAGCAAACATTTAGCTCTATGCCGAACAATCCAGTTGATACATTGCAACCCGTTCGATCAACTTCAAATGAACATCCAATTCGTCAATATTACGAAGCCGTGGGTGAAGATGTTTCACCATTTTCTGTGGAGAGTCATTCTTCTCAAGAGTCAACTGATTTTTCTTATGAAAATATGTTTATGTCAAATAATAAAAAATAAAATATTTTTTAGACTCCATGTTCCAGGTATATAAATGAAAAATGTGTGAAATATGACTATAAAATAAATATTTGATAAAATTAAAAGTTCTTGTTTTACTTACCTAATTGTAACAGCTAGCATTTCGATAGGTTGTATGCACTCTCACATAAAAGTGTCTTTCCTCTGAAGAGATTCCTTCAGTCGTTGATGTAGTTCGTCGAAACTGGACATTGACATCCTAAAATAGTAGAAAAACTTTTTTGCGTCTTCTCTAAGCTGCCCAAAAAGTATATGAAACGCTCCAAATTTTTTTCTTCCCATATTTATAGGATGAACCCACATAATTCTGTTCCTTTTTTTCCTTTTCATGCGTCTGTATAATATTATCATAGCTATAACACGTCTACGATCCATACTCACTATAAACTAATATTCCAAAGTATCTAAATAATATTATCGACGCTCAAGACTGAAAAATTGAAACTAACAAGAAAACAAAACCGGTAATGTGTGAAAAGTGATCACAATGGAACGGCACCGTTTAAACAGCGCCATTTGTACGGTCACTGTGCATGTGTGAAACGAGCCTAAGACTAAAAATAGATACGGTTACGGTTCTCTAGGAAATGGTTTTATTAGGAGAGCATAAATGACAGGCTGTCTTTACACTACAGACATGCTGAGATATGGTCGTTTATTGTAGCATTCGAAAATACCCAACCAATTACCAACAAACAGGTGAGAATGGTTATAAAAAATTTTGAGGAGCATGGATGTGTCACTCCTCCAAAACATGGAGCACGTACACAAAATCTTCAAATCCAACCCCAAAAAGAAGAAAATGATATTTTTTGTAAGTGTGGAAAATAATCCTCTACAGTCCTCCACTCGTGTAGCCAAGGATTTTAATGTTGATCCGAAAACGACTCGGACTGTATTAAAAAAATGGCTATCGTAGTTTCAAACTGAAAAAGAGCCATGAAATATTTCCAAGACAGTAAATTTTGCAGAATAAAATATTGTGACATAGTCATGGAGAAAATACAGGTGGATGCAAACTCTTAAAAAATACATACACGGTGCACATAATTAATCCGATATGAGATATTGGTCTAGGACAAACCTACACAAATACTATGATAGTTGGATATGCGGCAAAATCAAATTACTCCTGCCCTCATTAATTAGGCGTCAATGATATTTGGTACCAACATGACGGTTGTGCATCGCAGAATTATCGATTATCAATTAATTATTTGAATACATTATTTCCCAATAGGATAATCACCACGTATGGTAATATTTTCGATGGCATGATTTGGCTCCCAACGATTTCTTTTTCTGACGTTATGTGAAATCGAGAATTTATGGATTCCAGGCCTAATTCCTTGAATGAACTTCGGAACAAATTCTGCAAGCCATTACAGAGATAACCCCTGAAATACTCAAACCATGTTCTTCAAGAATTTAATAACTGTTTGGGCTATTGTTTAGCTCAACAGGGTGGCTCATTTGAACATTTGATTTAAATTAATTTAAGCATAATTAAGTTTAATTTTTATTTTATATCCTACTATCATAATTCTACTTATATTTTAAAATGATTTTATTAGAATTCGATTTAACTTAATATCTTCAACTCAATATTTCGAAATCATTGTTTAATTTGTACTATGTGTGTTTACGCAAGGAATTTGTTTCTCATTATTTAAAAACAGGGCCGGTTCTGGCGGGTATGCAGTGAATGCCCAGTACGCTTGCGACAAACTTTAGGGGCGCCAAATATATGGTTACTGTTATAAAAAATTTCACTTTTATACCAATTACAGGTAATTCGAATTCGGTAAACTTTGATTATACTATACCCATGTAGATAGATGGCAGTTTTTGAGTTATGATTTAAGAGTTGCCGGCACTCGGCGCGGCGTCTTTGTCACAAAGAGTGAAGGATGCCGCCCTCTCTGAGGAAATCGCCGGCTGACGGTTGTGCCATTGTCCTCTGTGGGTTTTGCGGCATAAATGGAACTATGTATTGGTTTTTCTATTTTTTGCATTAATCGGCGGCGTGTGCCTCAAAGATGCCAAAAATCAGCTTTTCTAAAGATTCAGGCTCTTTAATATTTTTACATAGCGTCCGGACGTTCCGTTTCAATTCAATATCAGTAATTTGTTTTCTGCTTCTGTTAGTTAAGAGGGGCCTCCTCACAGGTATATAAACCTAAAAACCTACACTATACTTGTTACTAATTAAGTAATTATTTGGTTCAAAATATTTACGATAGATGTCGATAGTAGTACTGAATCGGCTTTTACTTATTCAACATATTTTCTCTCTGTCTTTCCCTCTTGACGGTTCAAAGAAACGCATCTCTGTTCGAATGTTTTGATTTCAAATATTTCAACTTCTTGTGAGCACAGAAACCTTATCACTGTTTTTTATGTTGCATCCAAACCACAGTACACCTGTGCATAGATAAGAGAATATTATATACACGGATCCAAACAAAATTTGTTGACATAATTTCCATTTGAGTGTAGATTTTTGATTATTTAAGAGTTTCATAAATGTTTTTGAAAGGAATAAATTGTTAAAAAGTACGTAATCGTATCGACCCGATTTCAAAAATTATAGTTATGATAATGTAAATTATCCTGCAATCCGTATTTTTTAAAGCTATATTTGAGGTTATGTTTACTGGATTATTTGATTAATGTGAAAATGTGAGATAAATAATACTGATGGTTTGTTCTAGTATCATCAAATCATCTTTCAACATTCTCTTGAAACCCTGTTTTAATGATAATATGGGTTTGTTAGCGAAATGCGAAAAATGCTTAATTGAAGTGAAGTGACCTTTGAAGTATCTGAATGGAGAAAAATTAAAACCGCTCTCAAAAGACAAGAATTCATGTTGATGAATATATAATAATGATAACTGAAAAATATAACTATTATAACCTGATACAAGGTGCATTACATATTGCATGAAAGGACATGTGCTATTTAATAATGTGGATACCAAGTGACAGCATTGCGGAAATTGCTAGAAATTAAGAATGGAAGAAAAATATACATACTTTAAAAACATTCTACTTTTCAAAATTTGTACCATTTATATTAACATAATAAAATGTTTTCATGATTATAAATTTTTGTTTGTTTCATGCTAAGAAAATTAAACTGCGGAAAAGTTGCAAATTTACATGATTCAAAATAGGCCATTTAGTCTGAAAACACAGAACGTCATGTCACAACTTTGCCTCAATCTAATCATATTTGTATCAGTTTCAGAGTTCCTGTTGGTTGTTTTCAAATTTTATTTGACATGTAGGCTCTTTTTTGAACTACATGTGTAAATATATTCAATTTTATCTAGAAACAAATAATGTAAACAAAGAGTTTCCAAATTTATTATACAAAGAAATATTTACTTGTAATACAATGCTTTACATTTAATAGAAAGAGGAAAGTAAGGTACAGTGAGGAATTTAAATTTAAAATAGCAAACGTTTAAAAAACTTACAAAGCAACTATAACAACTAATAAAACATTTAAAGCGAAAGATCTGTAATGACAAAATAATAATGTATATATTGTGGGGAGATCGATATATACAGTACAAAATCAAACATACAAGAAACATGTACAAGTTTGCATCTACCTTGTTTGCAAAGATTGATCATATGTGTTGTGGAGATTGGAACTGAAACATTTTTCCTTCATTATACAAAAAAATAGTTTGCTCATTCTCTTTTTTCCATGACAGATACACATATGTGTGATCACCTGAATGGTAAATATTTTTTTTGTTTTTGTATAATACATTATTGGTATTATTACTTTTCCATACAACCCATCTAATATGCGAGAAAAGTATAGGTTTGTCCAAAAAAAAGTTGGAATTTTGTATTTTTTGAGTTGTTATTACGTTTTTCAGCAAGAACAACACAAAAAAATGGTTTTTAGAAAAGAAAACCTATCTGTATAACTCGATACAGCCCCCGAAGTGCAACAAGTAGACAAAATTAACTTTTTAGTCGTCCTTTGTTTTACAATTTTTTTTTAATATCAACAACTAAGACTATTACTAAGTCATCCTTTAATAATAATTTGGTTTCTTATTTTCTTTGATTTTTTGAAATGCTTATATAATCAAACAATTTGCAAGGAAATTTTGACTATTGGCTAGACAAAGTTTTAAAATATTTATGGTTCAAAGATTTTTAAAATATAATGTTACCTACTTTTATTCAACAATTACTATTACCTATGGTGCATAGGCTAAGGCAAGCTAAAAAGTGGATAACCATCCTAATTTCTTATAAAATCTTTGGACAGGTTGTTAAGGGAAAAACAAATACACCTTGTCATCCTCTTGTTAAAACTGTTCTTAATAAGAATTATTGTATGACGGAGGTAATGGAGTATGGAACTCTTAAGGAAAATGTGGCTAAGAGCATTTTTGAACAAGTACAAAATGTTGTGGTGGTTGATTCAGGATTGTGGGTAGATGTTCAACACGGTTTTCTAGGTGTTTCTCCTGATGGTAAATATATTTAATATAACAAATAATTACCATGTGTTATAAATTCTTTTTGCATATTAAATGACATACATTTATTGATAAAATATTTTAGGGCTTGTAGGTGATGATGCACTACTTGAAATAAAATGCCTCCACTCTGCATCAAAACTGAATTTACAAACAAATACAATAAGCGAAATAATTTACCTCATGAAGAACAAAATTTGTCTAGAAAAACACAACAATAAAATTCAACATAAGCGGAATCACAATTACTATTATCGGGTATAAACATGATATATTTATTCCAAAGAACAAAAACTCAAAATCATTCTCACATAATATATTTAATCACTTTGATGTATTTACCAACAATAAATAAGAATAACATTAAAAAGTAGTTATTTGTGTAATAGGTGCAAAAAGTGCATTTTTGTTGCAACGAAACATGATGCACTAAACACAATATTGTGGAGTAAATATAAATAGCATTTACGAAGCACAAATTTACTTTTTTTTTTTTTCTTTCACTTCAGGCATCGACTACTTTGGTCATTAGCCTTACTCTACCAGTTGTTCAAAACTTTCTGCCGATCATAAGGTCCGTATTCATACAATCATGATGTAGTTCTGGTAAAAGAATAATATAATTTCTACACTTCATATTTTTCCTAGTAGTTTTTAATTTTTTAGGAAGATGACCTTTTTCCACATTTCACGTGGGTTGTTGGCAAGACAAACACGTATATCACCAGATAAATTCATCTGACTCCGGAGATGTGTACTTATTTAGTATGAAAATTACTTAATTATAATCACTTACAAATACAATACACACTAAACTATAAATTTGGGATATTTTTATGAACACAAATCATATGACAACAGCATATTTGACCCATAGCAGAGCCCATAGAGAAAGTTATTTGTCTATGAATTGACCGTCGTCTTCTGTCATTGTTCTATACAGCGCCATGCATCAAGACGGTGGAGCGGTTGAACTAAAGTAAAAAGATGTTCGTTTTCAAAAATTTGCGCACAACAAATCTGAAAAAATACAATGATTTGAGATTTCATATTTTCAGAATCGAATTCCCTAGGCTTCCTTTTGGGGATCAGGTTTTGGTGTCCAGATTGGTGACCACAAATTGTCAAAACTGTCAAAATCACACCATCACTTAATGGGTTATATCTTTTTTATAACAATATAAAACTCAACCAATATACCTGATCCCTAAGACAAAGGTCCAAGTTATATTGTGTTAAAATTTCAACACTTAATTTCCCTGCGTTCTTTAGATTTGTTGTGTACAAAATGACCTCCTAAATTTTGTTGCAAATCACGGGTGCCAACTGTTTTCAGGTTCCTAAAACGTGAGGCCCCTCTTAAATGTAGTTCTGGTCTTCTCAAGAAAGTAATCTGTATTATTTGTGTCTCTTTAGTGTTTAAACGTGCAGTATCCGAAATTCTTCTTGTTCGCAAGATCAGTTTGAATTTTATTGTGAGGCGGCAAATAAACTGCTTTAAATAAGTAAAAGACATAACGAGTTTTAGAATCATTCTTCGGGTCAGTTACCTAATCAATGGTTTGCTGTCTTCCGAAATGAGCAGGGGACTAAGGGTAGTGGAAAAAAATTATCTGGAGACCAATATAAGAAAGTCGAATGGAAATGAAGGCGCAGCGGGAAAAACTTATTGGATCGCTGAAAAAATTCACAAAACCGAGCTGATATTCGCCAGATCCAGAATTGAGAAATTGCTGCACCCATTGCCGATATTGATATTGCTGATCCCTCTACATGGACGAATCAATTAAGTCATCATATTATTCAATCAATCGTGACAAAGGTCGCTGTTCAAATCATGGAAAGCTTTCCTGTGATTGTTTTCTGTAACGTTGCGAAATCTTTTTGTTAATTTGCGAATTCAGTGTTTCCTTCTTTCTTGTATGTGATATTGGTGATATTGAAACTAAAAGTTTTTTACACTTCTATCGTTTCATTTTCATTTTTTGTATTGAACAAATCATATAAAAATGTTACGATGTAGGATGTAAGTAACTTGATCTTGAAATCATAACATTAGGGGCGCACAAAAAATTCTGCATGCATGCGCTCACCACCCTAGGAACGGCCCTGTTTGAAAACAAACATAAAAAGTAATCCAAACATTCGTTGATAAAAAGAACACAAACACCTATTTGTAACAACGTTCTTTTTCCACGTTGTCGAATCTCAAAAATAGTAATGTTTTTAACCACTTTCATACTGAAAGACTAAAACAATTACCAGCATGACAATACATTTTTCAACACTTACATCAGATTAATTATTTTAATATGTTACAACCTCCTGAATTATCAAAACTAAAAGTTTCTCATCACTCTCCTTCATGTTAAAACTATAGTAACAGGCCATATAGATAAAAAGAAGAAGAGGGAGAGAAGAGCATTCAATGATCCGAACTTGACCTACTATAAACTTTTACTTGAGTATGAATAAAACAATAAAAATCTACCAACTATTTTAATACCTAATAATACAGGGTGGCAGCGGGCCAGCGGATATATTAGATCTGAATAGCAACTAAAACTAAACCAAAGATGAAGTGATCAGAATGAGCAAGTCGGGAGAAGAACAGTGAAAATCCAGGTTCGTGCGATTTACAAGTGCTTCGGAGTTCGTAAATAAGTCCCAAGACGAGCAAATTGACTCGCTACTATATTTAATGGGACCTCAGGAGAAAACATACTTCGATCGTTTAAACTAAACTCCGATGAATTTAAAAGCTTTGAGGCAGTGCTACAGAAGCTAGCCATTCCAAACCAGTAAATAACATAATATATGAATGATTTTTATTTCATACACGAAAACAAGAGGAAGGAGAAGCAGTTGAAGAATTTTGTTATTTATCTGCATACTATAGCCCAAAACTGTGATTCACCTAATACTTTTGTAAATGAAGCCGTAAGAGATCGCCAAAAACGAAGACCGACAACATCACAGTCATTGCTTAAAATTTCAGGTTGCTGCCCAACAAAACGAAATAAAGATTTTATTCCATTTCTTTCGATATCATATGATATCTTGTTAAACAAAAGAGTCGATTCACTGAATTGATACTTGTTTCTTTCGAACACATTGTTGCTTATGGTCCATATTAAACTTGCATGTGACCGCACGGTATATTTATGTAAAAAATGATATAGTCGTTGATGGGTGAATTCTACTAACACCTCTACATGCTTGAAAACAATATCAAAATTGGCCGTTTTTCGAAAGAATAAAAAACTACTCTCCTGGCTATTTAATTACATCTCCTTCGAAAACATGACGGTGATTTGCTTTTTTATCGATACATACATCCATGATGGCCCTCAATTACAAGGGAAAATGCAAAATCTGTGGTCCATGGCTTCGCCGTATAGGTCTCGTCGTATAAGTAAGCTGTCCCTTTCAAGTATCTTATCTGAACTCGACACATTGATATAAATGCTCTTTTTACACAGTTACCTCCAAATTAAGTTAACATAAATCCAAAGTATAGTGTACCTATAGAGAATACTCAAAGTAACTCTGGTTAACAGTGAAATTCATTAGGGCTGAAAATAGCTAATTTATATGTATTTTCACACGCTAAGTTCAAAAGTCACCATAAAAACGGTCTATCAGCTCTTGCTTTTCAGATACAGTGACATATCGTTTCTAAAACCTAAATTGCTGTAGTCCTGAGTCCTGACTGTGTTGATATGATTTCTTTTGTTATATTCTCAGAACGTATCATTTGGAGTTTAAAAATCAGTAAACAGTCACATATCGTTTCTAAAGCCTAAATTATTGTAGTCCTGAGTACTGACTGTGTTGATATGATTTCTTTTGTTTCATTCTCAGAATGTATCATTTGGAGTTTAAAAGTCAGTAAATCAAAACGTCATGGAACTTGTGCATAATTTTTGATAAACTTACTGCTTATCAACATTATTTTGGTATGAAGTTATGCGCTCAAGAATGAGGTACTCCTGAGTTTACATTATATTTTACTGAACAATGACCTTGTATGGTCTGTTTTGTAGGTAAGATACAAAGAAATTCAAGCTTGGCAAGTCTTCTCCATAACTTCTAATTTTTCCCAGTTATATATCGCGATTCACTCTATCGAAAGCTTTTTGTAAATCCGTGAAAATAACGTTAAACTGTGCATATTCGGAGATACATTTATGTGCATCATGAGTGCACAGAAGCAAATTCGTAGCTGCAGATTTCCTTAGGATAAAGCCATGCTGCTCTTAACAAATCATAGCTTCGATGGAACTCCATACCTTGTTATGTATTATGTGTTCAAATAGTTTAGCTATTGCACGCATAACTGATATTGGTCTGAATTCTTTTATGTCTGATGTATTCCCAGACTTGTGAATAAGTGTTACTATTGCCTCCCTCCACGCCTAATGGAGAAATTAAATATAAAACACAATGATTTTTGCAACCACTCCGCACAATCTTTAACGATGTAGGTTGGAATTGCATCATAGCCAAAAGACTTTTTAAGCCTGAGCCTTTTTATGGCCTGATAATAGTCACTGTGGTGGTTACTTAGTAAGGGTCCCTCGTATACTCGACGTTTACCATAAAGGAAACCACTTACCTAGCAACCTGTATGCGGGAATAAAATAAACAATATAACTTCTGTAAATATCACTGGGATGACGTTTAATACATTAAAAATACATAAATATAAAACCACTCGCCTTATTCAAAGTATTAATAACAACTCTTCTATCCTGGTTCGTTAACTCTAAATTTATAGGAAATATAATACAAAATAGATATGATTTTCTACATGCCTGACCTTCCGTCTATAAGTTGTACATGCTTGTATATAAACACGAACGTGCTTCCATCAATAACTGACATTGACCGTGGCCGACCAATGCTCCCTAAATACTATAATTAATATCAACCTAAATTTAAATATTATTTGTAAGTTAATGTCCTTTTGTCTTTAATGTCTTTTTAGGGATCACTACATCATCCCCTCTTGGAAGAGAAAAATTATCATTTTAATTTTTCGATATCACTTATACCTATAACTGTTTTTAATGAAAGTTTTGTTTTGTCTTTGTTTACTAAACACTACTTGTTCGTTTATCAACACACTTCACTTATTTACAAATGTTTCCGTTCTTTGTATATAAACATACGATTCTTATGAACTATTTGTTGTTTATTGTCTGGAGATGTAATCTCGCAATTTACCCCCTTAATTCCCGTTATTTTAAACGGACCTATAATGTGGATCGAATTTATTTCTCCCTTCATTTTTTAAAATAATCAACTCCCCTAGTTTAAAATCTACGGGTGAAGAATCATTTTCACTATTATTAACTCTACTTAATTTATTATTCATTAAAAACTGTCTGGCCCTTTCATTAGCGTATTGTAATTTGTACTTTAGTTCTTTATCATATCTCTCAAAATTATAACACGGTTCCATTTTTACGTCTAAAAATTCTGGCAAATTGGGTTTTCTCCCATATAATAACTCAAAAGGAGTGTATCCGTGATACCTGATTGGCGTTGTATTATAACAATATGCGAACATTCTTATAAACTCACACCAGTTATCCCTAGAATCTTTGATAAAGTTTCTTATATATTCATTAAATGTCCTATGTAATCTTTCACAACTGCCTATTGCTTCATGATGGTACGCTGTTGAAAAATTATGTTTTATATTTAATAGTTCCGCTAAATTCTTCATTATTTCGTTCTTATATTCTGTCCCTTGATCTGTTCTTATTTCCTTCATTAATTCGTAATTTGGTATAAAATTGTCGAATATTGCTGTTGCTATTGTGTGTGCTTCTTTATTCTGAACTGGGATATTTGTAATTCCTTACATTGTGAATGGGTACCGTAGCGTCAAAAACATTCTGTATTTCATCGTAAAAGTACCTAAATGCAATACAATTTTTGTTTCAGAAACGCAATCTGACGCCAGTTCTTAAGACTGCTTATCAACATTATTTTGGTATGAAGTCATGCGCTCCTCATACTTGTTCCATTACCTGTGTCTGTATGTATGCTTGATGAGGTTAAGATTCACTGAGACCTAAAAGAGCTATTGTGCCCCGTCCTCTACTCAATTTCCGAGTACTGTGTCTGAAACTCTCCTAATCCTTTGATAAATTTTAGGATATTCGCCAGCTTCAGTGTGGGTAAACCTTCCTGTTCTATCCAATGTGCTACCAGGTGTCGAGCACTGAGATTCTATAGTACCTTGCATTCAGCAAGTATGTTGATGAATGTTTCCACTCCTATTATACAGAATCTGCAATCATCTCTCTCCACCAGTTCAAGGTTTTTTAGCAGTCTATTCGGGCGACAACGTCTTGTGAGAACCCCGTTCAAACTCTTAGTTCAGACTTGCTCTGGTTAGTGCATTTTTACGATTTCTTCTAGTCATATCTTCACGGTAGTATCTTCGCTTGTCCTACCATGTTGCCCCAGTAGTCCAATATTTTTCTCATTTCTTTTTTTTCATTTCTTCCAATATTGTGTCCCCAGAAGGGTGTTTGTGTCCCTTTCTTTGCTAGTTCATCAGCTATCTTATTCCCTTCTACTCCAGTATGCCCTGGTACCCACAACAGGATAACTATGTTATTACTGCCTAAAATATTGACTATACCTAAGCATTCCCAAACCATTTTAGAGCTGATTACAGAAGAGCTCAGCGCTTTAGTGGTTACCTGGCTATCCGACAGGATGTTGAACTGGGCGCATCTCCTAATGGCGTAAATTACTGCTTGGAATATGCTTGGGCTTTACACAAGCTGTCAGAGTCTTTTGTTCCAGGTCCATACACCCGTATCCCAGTTTCTTCCTTTGTTCTTGAGCCGTCTCTATGCCATTTAATAGTATTCTTACCATGTTTAGTAATGTAATTTTGATCCCACTTGTTTTTATTTCTATATTTTGTATTGAATTAACGTTGAGAATACTTACCTTACCTTACGGCTCTGAAACCGGTAAATTACATAAAATATGGAAACCAATTAGACCTGCAGTTTCTTATATTAATACCCCTAATAATAAATTAGATAAAAAACTTAACAACATACTTAATAATTACGGACATATATCTAAACACTCAATTAAAAATTTAATAGATCTAATCAAAAAAATCCAAACATTCAACTTACAAGATAACTCTAAACTCATTTCATTTGATGTTACCAATATGTTCACTAAAATTCCTCCAAAAGAATGTCTAATAGTTGTAAGAAAAATACTAGAAGTTAAAAATATTAATCCAGGAATAATATTCTAATATACTCAATTTATTTGATGTATGTATTAATCAGAATTATTTCCCTTTTGGCAATAAGATATATATTCAAAATGAAGGAAAGCCCTATATCACCAATTTTGGCAAACATTATTATGGACAGACTAGAACGAAAAAATATTTAAATGTAACATTTCAAAAAATCTTATTTTGGTATAGATATGTAGATGACATATTAGCTTGTTTTATAGGTAGTCAACGAAAGTTTGATGTATTTTCATCCATATTAATAATTTACACCCTACACCATATACTATGGTAATTGGGTTTCTGATAATATATATATATTAATAATTTACACCCAAAAATTAAATTTACATTAGATGTTGAAGAAAATAACTCAACAATTTAATAATGATTATTGAATTTACAGAAAACCTACACACATTGATGTGACCATTCCATCTACACATAAGTAGCTCTTTAGCAGCCCTGTCAGAAACATGGAGAAGAAAGCTGGGGCTGGGGTCAGGTATGTTAAAGAGGTACAGCAATAGAGGAATGGAAAAAACATGGAAAACTTTAAGGCAAACGTACCTACCAAATTATAGTTCAAGCTAGACGCACAATGTAACAGATGAATTGTTAGCACAATAGGGCTAAGGTATAATTGTTTATGGGTACTATAAATGCTGTAAATTGTTTATTTAGAGCAGTAATGACAAAGATACAGCCCGCGGGCAGCATCCTGCCCTCAAGTCATCTCAATACGGCCCACAAAGTTACAGGGGAAAGATTTGATCGTCACTCGAATGTATTTGCATATTCAGACATTCAAAACAAGACTAATACTATGGGAAAATCAGATAAAAAGGTCAAACACTAACTTGATAATTTTCCACATTTAAGCTCATTTGGCACAGGGAACGAAAATAAATTGGATGAGTATTCTCTACTTTTGATGAATCTATCCACAGAATTCAACTGTCGTTTTCAAGAGCTTTGCAAGATGAACGAAATGGAATTCCCCCTTTTTAACATTCCTTTCACTTTTGAAGCTGCACAGGCACCAATTCATTTTCAAATGGAATTAATAGATCTGTAATGTGACAGTATTATAAAAGATAAATTTAAAGAAGTGATTGTTACTACATACTATAATATTTTGAATAACTGTCCAAATATAAAAAAGCATATATCCTGTGTATGTTTGGTAGTACCTATTTATGCCAGCAGATGTGTCCCATTACGGAAATAAATAAGATCAAACATCGGTGAAGGTTTACTGATGAACATCTCCAATCTATACTGAACATAACTACCCCAAATATGACCTCTGACCTCAATGAGCTTATCAAAAACAAGAGACCTCAGGTGTCAGGATCCTCAAGCTCAACTTAATTTAGCCTTTATATGAAAATTGATTGACGGTAAAGATTTTAATTCAATAAGTGTTTTAGTTTTCAATTTTTAGTCTGGCCCGCTAACAAACTCATGTGTCCACTAATGTAGGATTCAACACAAGCCTTAAAAAACACAGACTACTTGACAACTACAAGTATAAATAATGTGCTCTCGAGAAGGGTATTATACTCGTATATTATAAATATTTCAAATAATCAGTGTTTCAGTAGAATTGACGGTAATATCAGTAGATCAGCAGATAACATGCCAAATCAATTAATAGATCTACTGAAAAAGCAGTAGACACGCTGCCTCAGTGAAATAATCATATGGTATGTTTCCTGAGCCGTGTCGTAATTTGCTCTGATTGGTGTTTCAACTATCATGGCGGGTTGCTGTATTTTGCATTTTAATTTTATTAAAAACATATTAATCTGGCTTTAATTATGAAAACAATATATTTAGATTTTTGATTATTTACTCTCGACAGACGCATTTGTTTCTCGTTTTTATAAGCTTTCCTTGCAACCATAGATTAATAAGTCTTTAATCTATGTCGGAACGCACGCATCGCAGCCTCCGTATTCACCTATAAAAAGCGTAAGCGTCAAAAAGTCAGTGAAATTGATAATGCACTACCTATTTGAAAAAGTAAAAACACGAAAAAAAAATGTCTCACATCTTTCAGTTTACATAGTTCTTTGAAACATTTTTTATATATTAAGAAGTCAGTATTTAAAAGTAATAGTTATGGCTTATTGGAAAACTAATCCTACTATCTATGCAACCCACTGATTCCGAGTTATGCGCCATCTCCACAAAACTAATTGTATCTAAATTGTTTCGAAGTAGAGGATTCTACTTATGGAACATTTAAAATAGAGCACTCCGTGATAGAGGGCGGTCACATTAATAAATGAAATTACGATCGTACATGTTTAATTTGTCATTGTTTCCTACAAATTAATTTTTATGTGTATCTTATGGAATATTATAGATAGAAGTTTTCCACCAAAAAGAAATAAGCATGATGAATAATAAGGATGTTGACTGATTGTTGGAGTTATTGCTTTTATTTTAAAGACGAAAATAATCATTTTATAAAAAATATGACAAATTTCAATAAAAAAGTACGTAAATAAAAATAGGTTTAAAAATTCCCGTTAAAACGCTGCATACTGTCTCTTGACGTCATCAAACTAGAAATAAATATCGCGTTCTGTCAAAGTCAACTGATCTTACGAATAAATTAAATAAAAGCCGTAAAAATGAATAGGTCGTCTGTGCAGTGCCGATGTGCAAAAGTACGTCAATCAGAATACCACAAAAACGTTTCAAAAAGCGCACAAATAATGAGAAAGTCTTGCAAGAAGAGATTTATTGATAACAACAAGTATCAGTTATTTTTGTGAAGATCACTTTGTAAGTTGTGAGCTCTGAGTCTGAATCCACATGAGTACGTGATCACGGATCCGTTGTAACCACGTGACTACTACCAACCAATCAGAGTGCTGCATCCAGCACTCTGATTGGTTGGTAGTAGTCACGTGGTTACAACGGATCCGTGATCACGTACTCATGTGGATTCAGACTGATAATCTACAAATGTAAATTTAAAATCATTTTAGATGTTTTTGGTTAAGTGGCAAAAATTAAATGGCAATGATTTATTAGTAGTTTGTTTGTTTACAGAGGTAGTTCCAAGTTTTATTTCGTTGATATTGATTATAAGTAGTTCTAAATATGATAAAAGAATATATAAAATGAGTAAGGTGTATCTTTCATTTGTAATAAAGTATATGAATGTAAAATTATAAGTACTTACAAAGACACTTTTACGTTGCTCAAAAATCCATGTTTCTAACAAAGAAACTTGCACCATCATAGAATCAATCTTCGGTAGGTTACAACTGTTTATTTTTTATGGATCCAGGCTCCATTGTGATAAAAATCGTAAAATATTATCGTTGTTCTAACAAATTATCAACAAAAATAGTTCATACTTTTAACTCTGTTATGAGAAATAAGTCAACCTGTTTGGGCAGTGACGTCATCGCGCTCTGATTGGTGTTCGCAGTCACGTGATAGTGGATAATAAATAGCCCATTTTTTTTTAATTTAAGTAGAATAATTAGGTTCATAAAATGTTATGTTAGGTTTCTGTCTTTAATGTGTAAAATATAATTTGTAACAACTGTCAACATCCCTATTGGGAAATAGTATATTGTGCAACAAATGAGTGTGGAAGCAAACATACGAGTGAGAAAAGAACTTTTCCCCACATCTTGCACACTATACTTTTTATAGAACGGCACAAATTTAAACAATACAAGTAAATAGTTGTATAGAAAAAGTGTAGACATCGCGGATCTCCCTGTCGGAAAAAATGTAGGCATCGAGGATTCTCCTACTGAAGAAGTCTTGACATCGAGGATGCCCCTGTTGAAAGGCAGAAATCTGGAAGAGCAACAAGGAACGCTGTTATATTATTATGCCACATAATCTAGAATTACATGTGGTGCAAAACTATTAAGTTAATTAATCCATGAACTGTAGTTGGAAATAATCGATAATGTTTACGATTATGGACGTTAGTACTTTCCTTGTTTTTTTTTCTTTTCCAACGATGAATGTGATGACGTACAAAGGAATCGGGAACCAATCAGCTGCGTCAAGTCGGCTTTGAGTAGAGCCGTGGTCCCAGCCGGTTGAGTTCAACTGGTAGAATTTCAGCCGGTGAAAATGCTTAGGTCGGTACGAAGGCTTAGGCCGGTAAAATAATTTTTAGGTCGGTAAGAAAAAGTGCTAGAAAAAACACTTGAATCAGATATAGTTCTTGAATTCAGTAAAATGCAGGATATCTGGAGATTGAAATTACAGTAGGTACAAGTAACATAAGTACAAAATTATGAAATGATATCCAAACAACGTGGTTCATATATCCTGTATTTTACAATATTTTAAGAAAATTTATTTATTTTAGAAATAGAAAGCACAATAAAAATCATAGAAAAGTTACTATTTCATTTAGTTTTAAATTAACATTTCTGTAACGTAAAATTCCATTGTTATAAAAAAAGATATAAAGAACCAGAACAAAATATATATAACAAAAATGAAATCGACATATATATCTCTGGCACTGAATGTTTTAAAGAAAAATTAATTTGAAACTATTAAGTACAATGTAAGAAAGAATTAGCGAAGAAATATTTTAGATTTTAAGCGAAACTACTCACCATTCATATGAATGCACGTCGATACGGTAGGATGACAGAACTCAACAATAAGTATATTTCATTAAAGAAATAAGGGGAGAACCTCAAAAAAAGAGAGAAATTCGTAATGAATTTTGTGATTGATGGCTTGGTTTTTGGGTGGAATTGTTGTTTTCGAGAATGGTACCCTGGTGTAGGATTAGTTTCCTCTTCAGGGCTGGGTTGGGGGTATATTGGATGGTTTAATGCGCGTTGACCGAGAAACTGGAAATTAGTTGAATTGGGGGTTGAAAAAGTGTCTAGAATTTTTTTTGAAAAAGTGACTGGGAAAGATTTTTTAAAAGTGTATGGAATTGAGAATATTTGGTTGGGCTTTTCGCTAGAAACTAACTGGAGGGTTGTTTTATGTTGCGGTGTATGGGGGGTTGATGTTTGGAAGCGGCGAAGCTCAAAAGTGTGCGGAGATGGTGTGACAAAAAGTGTCTAGGATGGAAGCGTAATTGTAGAAGACGAACCATGCATCGCTGCCGATACATATATATGCGTTGGGCTGGCTAGGTTACAGTTATTTGATGAAATATGGGTGTTATTTACTAGATTTGAAATATCTCCGATATTTTAAGAGTGAAATATTGAAGATTTGTGATTTTATTGGTTTTTGGAATTTTAGTGGAAAAAGTGTATAGGAGACATTTTACAAAAGTGTATCGAATTGAATGGTTTGTTGAAACTGGATGAAATGTTGCGGTGACGTGCCTTCGGGGAGTGTGGGACATTTACGGTGGTGGGCGTTAAGAATAACAACAATAATAATGTCAAATATAGACGGGTACAGCTGCGGCTGCATTATTCCCTGTCGACTATCGTCGGTCCATTTGGCTAGTGAATGAATTCACAGAGTATGCAGGAAAACCGCAGAAAAACCTGCATCACCGATGGGGGTGGTGTGGAGGCGGCTGGAAAGTGTAGGGTCTGTCCAAAGTGTTGAACGATTAATAGTTTGAGATTGAGAGATTTTAGTATTTGTTAGAAATAGTTTAAAATATGAATGATTTTGGACTTTGTTAAGCGGTAGGTTGAGTGAATATAGAGATTTATTAAAATTGAATCAGTGTGGGATTTATAGTGAATGTAGATAACGATTATCGAATGGAAATTGGGGAGCTGTCCATGTAGTCAATATATTCGTCGGGGAGGTCGTCGTAGGCCGTGGCTAGCAAGCGTAACCGAAGAAAAGGGAGCTTCTTCTTGGGTATTCTACCGAGGGGTCGTCTATTGGCGATCCACGGTGTGAGTACGGTGTTTTTGGAGATTTCGCTGCCTGATTCGATAGTGCGACTAACGTATCGGGCTTGTAAATTATTTAGAGGTGATGGAATGGGCTCGATGTCGGTATTGACATATACGGTATTACTGGGAGAGTATGGTGCCTTGAATAGGCAGTATCTGAGGATTGACTGCTCACAAGTTTGAAATTTTTTAACAAGATGGTCGGGGAGGGTGCAATAGACGTTTGCTCTATACTCGATTATTGGACGGATATAAGTTTTATACGTATGAAGTAAGGTGGTAGGGTGAGTGCGTCCGAAGCTCCCGCCGAGCGCCTTAAGAATATTATCTCTCCGTCGGACTTTATTTAGAGTGTCCATTAGGTCGGCCATCAAGTTGAGAGTGTTAGTAAATTTCACTCCCAAATAGACGACTTCCCTGCGGATTTCGAGTTGATCTCCCCAGAGCACGAGGCGGAAGTTTGTAGGTAGAAGTCGTTCGCTCATGGTATCAGGGTGTTTGAAAACGGTGGCTTGGGTTTTTTGAGAGTTGAGAGTTACCCGCGCCATCTCCTGCACCAATTTGAAAATAGAGTCAGTAGATTTTGGGATCGAATGTTGAGAGAGCGAATGTCAGTGGCAGAAATGATTAGTGCGGTGTCGTCCGCATATAGTTGGATGTTATCCTGGGGATGTCGTGGAATTGGTGTATCATACGTATAAATTTTGTATAGTAGAGGAGCGAGTATAGAGCCCTGCGGAACGCCAGTTTGGGGTGTAAAAGAGTCGGATATGCTATAACCAACTTTGACGATGATCGATCGGTCGGTGAGATAGGAATATAATAATTTAACGATTTGGTTTGGCAATCGGATGCTCAGTAGACTTGATCGAATGTCCATGAAGAAGGCGGCAGAACAGAGTCGTTGATTTAAAGCTCGGGTGACGATTGTTTGAAGGTTGGTGGTGGCGTTCTGACAAGAGTGGCCGGGCCTGAATCCGAATTCCCGAAGTCCCAGATTCTTTCTTTCAACAAGCGTTCAAAGACTTTACCTAGGACGCTGATAAATGAGATAGGGCGGTAAGATTCAGGCTTTGTAGGATCTTTGCGGGTTTGGGGATGAGAGCTACGTTGGCTGATTTCCAACAACGAGGGAAGTACGAGAATGCCAGGCAGGCGTTCAGCAGAGCACAGAGCGGAGGGAAGATCTCTTCTGGCAGGTTTTTAAGTGCCTGCCTCGAGATTCCGTCGTGTCCTGGGGCACTGTTTCTCCCCGCTCGGCACGCCTGCTGAACTCCTTCGATTGTAAAAGGTGTAAGAAGCGGAGAGTTCTCATTTAGTGGGATATGAACGTGTGGGCTTCGAGTAATGTTTCGGGTCAAGATGTCGGTTTCGACGGCAAAGTCCCTGAGAAATCGAGGGTTGTCAGGTGGCGAAAAGACAGTTTGTAGGTTATTTTTGAAGGCGGTGGCTTTGTCTTCGGATGTGTAGATCTTCTGTCCTTGCACTTCGAGATGTGATTCTACCTACGACGAGGCGGTTGAATTTCTGCCAAAACACGCGCCCTTGTCTGAAGTTCAGTCCGGCTGTTTCGGCCCTCCATTTTCTCTGCTTTTCAGCATTGATTTCGTACCGAACCTGGGCGTTGAGACGGTTCCATTGTGTTTTGACAGAGGGATCTCGAGTGGGGACGTATAACCTGTATAACTGTCTTTTCTGACGAATTTTGAGCAGAATTCTCTGCGGAAGGGCATGAAATTTGGTGTTTACGGTGGTAAGAGAAACGGCGATGTCTTGTGGATCGATTAAGAGGGATTGGAATTCTTCTGCATGATTATCTATGTCATCAGTGCTCTGATGAATGACGGGGTGTAGTGAATTAGTAGAGACATGGTTGGCGAAGGAATCCCAATCGGCTTTTTTAAAATCGCGAAATGTGAAACTAGTTGACGGTGGTGGTATTGGATTGTGTAGTGCGGTTTTGACAAGTAGCGGAACATGGTCGGAGGTGATGGGGTCGCTTATAAAGCATTCATCTTCTATGCAGTTGAGTAACCTGTCAGTGCAGATTATGTGGTCGACAATGGAAGAGCTGAGGTGACTTATTAGGGTTGGATTATTGTTTCTATTCCGCGAGATGGGAAGTGAGACGAGTTGGTCGACGAGTAGTCTACCGTTGGGGTTGGTGTGTGTATCACCAAAAAGAATGATTCGTGAGTTTAAATCACCCATTATTATGGCTCGTGGTAGAGAGGATGCATATTCGAGGAGGTCGAATGATAATTGGGATGTTTGAAATAAGAAAAGAAAGTCGTCGTGGTATTATTCCTCGATATGTCGATGGCTATGCAATCCAAGTTCTGTTGAGACAGAAGTGCAGGGAGTGGGTGTGGTGACCCGGGGAGTCCCTTTCGGACGAGAAGTCCGTTGCCGTGACAGTAGAAGTGCCTGTCTAGGTGGAAGGTGGTATAGCCAGTGAAGCGAGGGGAGTTTTTTAACAGAGTGTCGGTGATAGAAAGTATTTGAATGTTTTGAGAATGCAAAAGGTGTTTGAGAATATGTCGCTTCCTGACTAGACCTTGGCAATTCACGGTCCCGATTGTAAAGTCCATGACTTAATTTTGACGTTTGGTCGTAAAGGCAAAGTGGGCGCGGTTGCCCGCGCCACTTGTGACGGTACAATTGTATCCGTAGAAGGATGGGATGAGATGTGTAAGAGTGTCGGCCACTAGGCCGTCGGGACGGCGTTCATGATGGTCGTTGCCAAAATCTCGATTAAAATTTTGGAGTGGGTGGTCAGGTCGTAGGGGGTCGGTGGGATTCTGCGTTCTCGGTTAGGCAGGGTGCCTAAGCGAGTAAACTTTCCCTGTTCGGTGCGGCTGTTGGTAGCCAGAGATTGGTGGGATTTGACTGAGAAAGTTGGCGATGGGCTTCGAGATGATTGAGGTGATGGTTTTTTAAGTTTCTTAATGTAAGCCATCGCTTTTTCGAGCTGGTGCGATAAGTCGGAGATATGTTTGAGAAGGTCCTCTTTGGTTGGTTCGTTGTTGGTCGGGGTTCTGACCAATTCAGGGAATTCTTCTTTGGAAGAGATGGATGGTGGGGTTTTTTTGGCTCCTGGTGCGGATGGAGGAGCGGGTCGAAGACATGGTGGTGAATCAAAAGAAACGAAACGAATTGTTGTTTCGTTCTTGCACGGTATTGTTAGTGGGTGGTGGGTGGCTGACAAAAGCCTCCCCGGTTAAAGGTTTCCTGATCCTTTTTGTCTGCCTGTTAGTATTTTATATTCACCTGAATCCTTTCGTTTCCTTTAGGCTGGATGGCGGTTGGTTATGTGAGCTGCTTCTTCGATTCGCTTTTACGTGGTAAAAGCCATTTTCATAAATAAATTTACTCTAATCAGAGCAGATTCTCATAAATATAATGCTCTAGTAAGAGCAGATTTTCACAAATATAATGTCCTATAAAGTACAGGTTGAGATAAAAATCTCAGTTGATTGTCGATTCCGGCGGCAAGGGCTTCTGAAAATACCTGGTTTGTATCAGTGACCAGGTTTTCTGTTGGAGCTGCTACTTGCTGGTAACCTTCGTCGATTGCTGTGTTCACTACACTGGAGAACCTCAGCGCGCATTGGCTTAAATATCCTAATGGAAACGAACTCATTCGAAACTTAAAATTCGACAACCATCGACAAGAAGTATCATTCGATGAGCTTTGTTTTCTCGTGTATAACCGGAAACAAGTACATAACCTTCAATCAATTTTTTTCTTAATTTATCTGAACACAACCAATGCTCAGATATGCAAACAAATGTTGGAATATTACTATTGCAAAATAATTCCAACAAATTGATCTTATTCGCCAGACTTTGGGAATTGAAATGGATTAGTTGGTATTTTGATGCTGCTACATTGGTAGTTCTACCGGAGAGACATCTCGTCGAAAATTTGTAGATCTTGGGCTGGTTGATGTTAGGGTGTCTGGCCTTAGGTTTACAACTGTTTCGGGGGTGATCTAAAAATCTTTGCCCCTGCTTAAAATTAAAACGACTAAAATAAATATGCTTTGGCCAAAAGTTTGTTTGATAAACGGAATCTTGCAGGTTTGTTTCCACACCTATCATGAAAGCTTGATTATTAGGTTTGGTAAAGTAGGTTGGAAGTTTTTTGACATACATATCTTGAGAGTGTATTAGCTAGATACGATAAGATACGGTAATAAAGATACGATAAGATACGGTAATAAAGATACGATATCACCCTTAAGGTTTCAGGTGCCTGTGACAAATATTTGAAGGCAGCAAATTATTAATCCTTTAATAGTTTTTAAAAAGTAATTAATTTTTTCTACTCAGATTCAAAGTATTAAACAAAATCATAATACTAAATACCTAAAAATTTAGAAATTTATCTTAAAAAGGAGCCTTGTATTATGACTATCAAATTCAAAGCTTACTATACTAGGGAAATATTTAATTTCCTTCAAATTTTATTTACAACACTATCAACGGAAAAGAAACTTATTATCATAATAGGTAATGATCATAATAGGTAATTATAATAATTGGTAAGATAAAAGAGAGAAAACCAATATTTCGAGACATCACCATACATTACATAACAAGCAGACACTTAGGCAAGTATAAATTGTTAAGTAGATGATTCAGACTCATCCACCTCAGAACCTCCATCATCAGACAGGATACCAGCTTTAAGGTCTTTAATGTGCCATTTACCAATATTTTTTCCTGTTCCATCCTTTAACTCATACACTAAGGGAGAAATAACGCGGTATACCGTGCATTGAGTATATTTTGGTAAGAATTTAGCGGAAATATATTGGCTTTGTCCGATTTTGGGTAATATTTCTTCCAAACACGATCGCCTACAAAAAATCTAAGATCCCGCTTACGCAAATTGTAACGTTGGCTACTTTGACGATGTGCATTTTTCCTCACAACTTCGAAAAATTTTGGCATCTCTAGTGTATCCTGAACTCTGTGATCTTTATCGGAAATGATAACCTGATTATTTGCATTTTCAGCAATTGTACCATAAAATTTCCCCGAGACAGGAACATTTCGAGCAAACACAAGGAATGAAAGGATGAAATCGGTAACCTCATGTTTCGACAGCCGAATCGCTTGAGCTATTTTATATATTTCTTCGTCCCAGGTC
This sequence comes from Galeruca laticollis, assembly GCA_963921935.1. NCBI lineage: Eukaryota > Metazoa > Arthropoda > Insecta > Coleoptera > Chrysomelidae > Galeruca > Galeruca laticollis. The sequence continues at coordinate 211,895,649 of OY998178.1, forward strand.
CTATGATCTTCATAACTATATGATCGTATAGCTGTTACAATAGATTTATTTACTCTTTCGGTGTGATTAATTTGAGGATGAAAGTTAGCGTTATACCAAACCTTTTCGACGGAATATTTATCCAAAATATTTTTAAATAGATGACTCGTGAATTGTTTACCATTATCGCAAGAGATGATTTGAGGTGTTCCGAAAATGAGAAAGACATGGTTTTCCAAGAAATCTACAATTAACCGAGCTGTAGCCTGACGTAAGGGATGCACCAATACAAACTTAGTGAACCAATCAACTACAATAAGTGCGAATTGATTACCTTTACGAGATCTGGGATATAGTCCTAAAATATCACACGATATCAATTGGAAAGGAAAGTTAATATTACGATATTGTCCCATCAATCGGACTTGTGGCAAATTGGATGGTTTACAAGATGCACATACTTTACAACGAGTCACATATTTATACACTGATTTCCTGAGATTAGGCCAGTAATAAATTTCTGAAATTCTTTTTAAAGTTTTAAAAATTCCGAAGTGAGCTGAAGTTGGAGTATCATGAAAATTATGTAAAATTTCCCTTCTATTTTTAGTAGGAACGACAATTTTCCAATCCGAAACATTGCTAATAGGTCCAAATTTATTGAAGACATGTTTATATAAGACATTATTCTCAACTCTAAAACTCGGATATCTTTCGGGAGAATTCTGGACATTAGAAATCATGTCTTTATACCACTTATCGGGATGTAACGTAGATAAGTCTAAAATACTAACTTCAGGTATCCGAGATAAGGCATCCGCTACTACCGTTCAATTAGATTTAAGATCTACAATAAAAAGTCATATTGCAACAATTGCAATATCCATCTAGCTAAGCAAGGAGCGGGTTTTTTCATATTGTTTAACCAAACCAGAGATGAATGATCGGTAATTACAGTGAAATGACGTCCTATAAGATAATATCTGAAATGATCGATACCTAACAAGACTGCTAACAGTTCCTTTTCTGTGGTACTAAATTTTTTTGAGCTTTGGTGAGTTTTTTACTCATGTAAGCTACGGGATGTTCCAATCCATCTTCCAGTTAAAAAATAACACTTCCTACACCAACATCACTAGCATCCGTCATAAGAAAGAAAGGTTTATTGAAATCATGACTACTCAGGATAGGAACAGTGGTCAAAACAGTTTTCACCTTATGAAAAGCCTGATTTGCTTGTGGTGTCCAAGTAATAGGTTGATGTTTCCTTCGGTCGTGTGAGAGATCAGAAATTGGAGCAGATAAGGAAGAAAAATCTTTAAGAAAACGTCGATAATAAGAAACCATACCCAGAAATCTACGAACTTGAGTGGTAGTTTTCGGAATTGGGTACTCACAAATAGCAGAAACTTTTTCTGGATCAGTACGAAGACCATTTTCATCCACCACATAGCCTAAATATTTGAGAGAAGAACGACAAAATTGACATTTAGCTAAATTAACAGTTAAACCGGCATCCTGTATTTTTTCAAATACTCTCCGAAGAATTTCCATATGTTTATTAAAATCTGCAGTACAAACTATAATGCCATCGAGATAATAAAAACAGTACGGCTCCAGGGAAGGACCAATGACCAAATCAATCAAACGACACATACTAGCAGGAGCAGAGACTAAACTAAAAGGTGTAGTTACATACTCAAATAAACCTTTACCCTTAACTGCAAAAGCTGTTTTTTCCCGAGATGAGTTTTCCAACGGAATTTGATAAAATGTACCAACCAAATAGGACTATAATATGAAGATTTACTTTCTTGAATTACACCTAATTCTAGCAACGTATCTACTTCCTTTTCCAGGTAAGCTTGCATAGCCTGAGGAAATTCTCCTCCTTTTAAACAAACTCAATATCCATGAGTTTGTTTAAAAGGAGGAGAATTTCCTGTATCAATGAAATGTTCTATTAAATGAGTTCTTCAAATTCTGTCTGAAGGACTATTGGTTTTAAATAGTTCAATAGTTTGATTTAATTCAATTGTTTGACTTGAAGTTAAATGAGAGATATCTTGAATTGTGTTCACTACAGCTAACGAGAGTGAATTTACAGTTAGAGATAATTTAGAAAAATGTATTTCTACGTTAAAAATTTTTAGAAAGTCCATACCGAGAATAATATCGTGTTTAACAGAAGGTATTAGATAAAATTTCATAAGCCTTGATATATTGTCTGTGATGACATATGTTTCGATATAACCAACCACATCCTGTAACTGACCATCAGCAGTAGATATTTTCAAGTTATCTTCAGTTAAAATAGGTATCGATAAGTTATGAATAAAATCCAATGCATGACAACCAATCAATGAGATATTTGAACCAGTATCAACAAGAAATGAAACTGTTTTATCGAAAATTATGATATCGACATAAGGTCGATTATCATTTTCCTTATTGTACAACAACGAACCTATAGTTTCCAAAGATTTAGGTTTTACCTTTGAAACAGTTGCAACATTTTAAGATATTGAATTAAACTTATAAAATATTTTAACAAACAGAAGCCATGAAGTCCAGTCAGCTTGAATTTCCTGGTTATTAGGAGGAAAATTTGCAATTGAACGGAAATTTATAGTATCTTTCTGAAACGACCTTAATTTTTGGATTCGTCTGGTTTTCCCTGAGACTTTGTTTTTGGTTTGATGTTGGATTTTCCTGATGTTCCCGGTTTCTGAGCGATTGTGGTAGAGTGGAAAGCTGTACCACCGTCTTGTACATTTAGGACATTTAGTTTTTACTATATCTGGGGTTCCACAACCAAAACAAAACACCTTCCTAGGAATTCGACCATTACTATACTTATGACCTGTTTGTTGACAATTCCAACAAGACCAAGTAGAAGATACTACAGATATATTTTTACGAGATGACTTAAAACAAGAATTATCTTTAAAAGAAGTACTAGGTATGCTCAAAAATGGTTCAAGTAAATATTGACCATTTTTATGATTGGATGTAAATTGTTGGTCCCAAGTTAATGTTTCCTCTAATCGTTTACATTTTCCGTCAAAATATCAACAGTATCAATATCAATTAAAGCCAAAGGTTGTGCATAATTAGGTAACATATTTTAACGAATAATACGAATCATGATTTTCTCACTAGGTTTGTCTTCAAGACGATTGAATAATCCACACATGGCATTAATGTATAAGGTAACTCTTTCATGTTGACCTTGTTTTCTCGCCTTGATTTCCTCCAGTAAATCATCCTGATAGTTGTAAGGTAAGAAATCTGACTTCAAATTGGTCACTAATTGTTCCCAATTTTGAAACTTGCATCTGTTAATCAGATACCAATTAAATGCCTGATCACTAAACAAATCAACTGAACTAGAAAACAATCAGCATCCGTGATCCCTCTAGAGATTTTAAGACAATCAACACGTTCAAGAAACCCAAGTACTGATTCTTTCGAATCCATACCAGAAAATCTTATTCCCCATTTATGAACTGGTACAGGTTTAGAGAATGAGAAGCTTTGATTTGCATTTACCGGAGTAGACTGTCTATCTGTTTCAATAACATTAAGCTTGCTATCCAATTCACCTTCCAAAAGCAATATTTCTGAAGTTAGCTGTCTTTTAACTTTTTCATGCTCGTTGTGTAAGGTGGGTAAGACGACAAGTTAATCTTTTGTAGTACTCTACGTCAGAAGAAGTTCCAACAAAATCTTGAACATTCTTTAGTCACCAAAAGAAAGTTTAATTCCTGTAATTTCGGGAGAAAATGAAAGATCGATGTATGAAATTGAACTTCGCATAGATATCTCCCGAGTTAAAATCCCACGCAATAATTTTCTCTTTTCTGAGACCAATGAAGGTATTTCTAAGCCACGATAAGAAATTTCATAGTCTAGCTCATGAGATAATAGATAGTCAACATTTAGCTTAAACATTTTTGCCATTTTATCAATACTAATTGACGAAAATAGAAAAGCTTTGATGTAAAAGAAAAGAAAGAAGATCCAAAAATCGACTACGATACTATGTAACGATATATGTATGAGACAAATTTATGAAAATATCAAGATATTACCAATTCCAGAAGAAAAAAGTTTATACAATAATTATAATATAAATATACGTTAATATGTTCAGAATTTCATAATAAAATAAAAAGATAAGATAATTTATACGATAAATTTTTAAAGTTCAGATATTAGCCAAAAGGTACGATAATGATAAATGTTTAAAGTTCAGATATCAATAATAAGATAATTTCCAACTATCCAACCTTCCAAGTTTTAAGTATTATTGACCAAGAAAGACGAAGATGTGTAACTTAAGCGTTGAGGCGCCAAAATTGCAACGGCTACTTCGTCGAAGAGCTACTCAGGCGTGGGTTATATACTAGTAGAGACTCAAGGAGTGGGTCTTACCGGTTCTCGGGTAATCCTACTTATTTTTACGTTACGAGACGGAAAGATAAGTGGGCGCCACCCTGAGTCCTACTAGTCTATAAGTTACCTCACATCAACTAATCCCAGTCGACAAAACAAGAAGTTGGAAGGTTATAAAAAAAATGAACAACGTTATTTAATATTTACAAGTAGATTCATTAAATAAGAATAAAATAAAAAAGTTTTAGATACTGTAAGAAAATTGAAATCTAAAAATGTTATTAAATTTTACAACTTGATTTATTATTTTAAAAAAAATAGAAACTGAAAGGAAATTGAAATTTCAAAATGTTATATGAAAAAAATTTAGATTCTGAAGGAAAATAAAA